>CAKKOB020000145.1:65096-85576 GCA_918844115.2 Phlebotomus perniciosus | reverse complement strand
ACAGACAGACAGACAGACAGACAAACATTTTGGAGATGGGTATTTTCGGACTCCTGGAGTCACGTCCGGTCGAGATTTAATGGTTTGAGGGTGATCAGGCCAATTCAGATATGCACACTTGGCTTTATGTATTAGGATTTAAAAAAAAAACATTTTTTAAAAATAAAATCTTATTTTAAATTCTTCTGATTACTTTACTTTCAGGACAAATGAAAAAAGTTTTTGAAATAAATGTACAATATATTATAAAAACAAAAAAAAATGCATTTAAATTGAATAGTTCATTTTTTTTTTCTAGATTTGATTTATGCAATTTTTAATTTCACCCACAAAACCATTGAAATTACCCAGAAAATTGGTCTTGGTGAACAAAACGATGGTTCTTGCCCAGGATCTGCTTTCGTAGAACCTTTCTCCCTTGTCGCCCCATCCATCTGTACTTTTAACTATTTTGCACCCAGAGGGATGGGTTCTTGAATGAGGGAAAAACGTCTGCTCTAAATTGCAATGGAATGTAGTTAATGTGATTTATAAATGTCATGACAACGTTTTATTTGTTCGAAAGAACCCTCTCGTCCTCCATCGCACCAATGTCTCATGCTCAGGCACTCCCACAACCCCCCTCTGCCATCCTGAGATTCTCCCCGAAGGCGCTTTCGATGGTGAAGCAAAAACCATGGCAAATGACACGACACAGGCTTCCAATGAACTCACACCGGAGCGCCTCTTTTGTGGCTGTTTTGCCACTATAATATAGAGAAATTAATTGAGGATTATGTACAGAAAACATGGTGAAGAGGGAAAATTAAATAACACAAGCCAACATAAAGGATATTCGCCTTTTAGAAACTCTCGTTAGCTATTTTTTTTATTCACTCAAATTAATTTATCACTAATTATGCTGCAACTGATGATACTGAGCGTGGGTGAAAAACTTGAAACGTGTCTGAAGAACTAATTGGAACTGTTAAAATTGAGTCAACTTCACAAATTGACCCATTTTATTGCAAGTTTATCACGACGTGTCGTATTGATATTCTCTAAGAGGAAAAGTGAAAGATAAAAATTGTCAATACACAAAATTGTTTAATAAAGATTATCTTTGAAATTTTATATTTTAAATTTCGATATTCGACATTTTAGATAAGTCCTTCTTCTTCTTCTTCTTCTTCTTCGTTTTAAATTTTTTGGCCGGACGTTTAGATAAGTCCAAGATCTAAGTTCTTCGCACACTGGGTTGGGAGGTTGCATGTCGCCTTTTGAGAAAGCTCCGCCCACAATGATTCTGGGTGAGAGTTTTAAATTCAAAAAAGAGTTGAACTTTAAAACATATTTCTTTTTATCCATATTTATCTCACCAAGTTTACGGTAAAGTGGGAAATATTGGATTATTAGAGGATAATTATGATGAGAACAAATACACACACAATTTGTGGGAGGTCGGTATATAAGTGGGCGGAGCTTCTACAAATTCTAATAAATAAAGCCAAGTGTGCATATCTGAATTGGCCTGATCACCCCTAAACCATTAAATCTCGACCGGACGTGACTCCAGGAGTCCGAAAATACCCATCTCCAAAATGTTTGTGTGTCTGTCTGTCAGTGTGTTATCGCATCACGGCCAAACGGCTGAACCGATCCGGATGATATTTGGCATAGGTCTAGTTGGCATCCCAAGTTGGGACATAGGCTATATGTCCCATGTTGATTGGGGTAATGTACACTGTAACTTAATATTATAGAGGATTGCCCCCTCCACCCCCTTTTAGAACCATTCATACAAAGTTTCCCTATCTATTACTTTTTATCCGCTAATGAATCTTCCCAATCAATTTAATGGATCCAAGTTACTACACAAACCACACAAACCACGCAAAGAGAGGCGCGAAGCGCCTCGTTTATTATAATTTCATAAATTTCAATAATAGATTTAATTAAAGTGTTAACAATAATTAGTTTTCAATGGTTTATTTGTTAGAGATGTGGTCTTTAATTAGGGGTGATTTCTTTATGGGCATATCCCAATGTAATTGTGGAGGAGGAGTCTTTAATTTCCGCCTACAAGATAGGAGATCATCTTTTGAACATTTAATGAATATACACGTTTTGCTTAGTATTTCCTGAAGAGGGAGTGAATAATAGAGGGCGGAGTTTGTGTGTAAAATTCCAGTAAAATCTGCACAATCCCAATATTAGACAAAAAAAAGTTATTTTGGTCGAAGGACCAAAACAACTTTCGTGAAATTTCATCGAATTTTTTCTACAACAATTTGAAATTTTTAACAACAAAAACTTTTCGTCATACAATAATTTTTAAGCTCTAGAAAAACCTCTCTTATGTCTAAAACCACCAGAAAGTTTAGCTCTGAAAAATCCATGTGGAAGTTGAAAAATTCCCTCCAAGAGCTCACGTACTTGACAAAATTTTATGCATAACATAAATGTGACGAAGAAAACTATACTTTGAGTGTCATATTGAAATATCTCCACCAGCTAGAGAGCATTTCGTAACGGATTTCGGGTGGGTATGGATTCTAGGGGGGAGAATGTGAATGTGTGGCGAAAAATCCATTTCCGTATCCCACCAACCCCCACAAAGAGGGTGAGAGGGACGAAAGAGGCAGTGCAAAAGTCATTTTGTTCGCAAAACTTTACGCATAAATCAGCAACAGAAGCCAGAAAAGGGTCGTATCTTCCTCTTGCAAAATACTCCATGAATTACTTTTTCCCGAAAAGGAATATAATCACAACTGAGCGACATCCATTCATGGTGAGAGAGAAATATGTGATGAAATTTGCAATTTTCAATCTTTTGCACTTTTGCCTTTGAGATTTATTTAATTTCTCATTTTATGCGCCTCTTTGGAAAACAATTTTCTCCGCTAAAGTTTTCTGGCACTGCCATGAGAGGAGAAATCTCAATGATTTACTTGAATATTTCTCGATTTTTTCCCACATTGAAAGCATGAGAGCAGTTCAATAATATTTGGCAAACATTTTTCCATTTTCATAATTAGAAAACATTTAAAATTAGCACTTCAATTTCTCACAGTAAAAATAACAATGAAGAGATTAGTTGGAAAAGCGTCTGGATGTGCATGGAACTTTTAATTTCCCTTAAACTTATTAATTCTCAAACTGCATTTTCAATTCATTCCGAAAGAGGAGTGACTCTCTGAGTATAGAATGTTAACCATTTTACTTCTCGATTCTTGGAATGACGCCATTTGATTTCGATTTTGCGGATCTCTATGGGGGTGGATGTGGCATTTGGCACAGATATGTCCTTCTATAAACTTTCTCAACTTCCTCGTGAGTGCACTTTTCCGCCCACCATTTTTTTGTCCAACGCAAGAAACGGAAGTTCTAGAGAAGGGATGAAAAATTTCATTTCAAACTCACACAACTCAACGGAAAGTTTCTTCACACGAGATAGATGGCAAATTTTTGGTTGATATCATTTTTCTCTTGTTACTCTTGAGATTATGTTATGTATTTTGTGTAGAAAGTAGTATCTCAGAGTTTAAGGAGATATGCTTGACCCGCTCAGTAGTTGGCGTTATATTATAGTTATTGATTTGTAGACTTATCAATTTCCTACTGGATTTGAATTTGGGTAAAAGAAGGAGTGAAATTTGAATTTTTGCCATATTTCTATATCCTTCTCTCAGTCATGGTCTCAGTGCCATGCGGAAAAAAGTTTTATTCGCAATTTTCCTCACAAACATGCAGAATAGAAGAATGATAAAAATACGTCCCAGTTTCAACTTTTCTTCCTTCTCCCCCAGCTCCAGAGAGACTTCTTTTGGCGAGGGGTGGATTTGGAGAGCTCAAATAAACGCTTGTGTGTAACCTCATTTCTGCACACACGTGTATTTCAGTGAAAAGTTTCCATTTTCGCAAATATTTTCCCACATATTTTCACCCACAGCTCCTGGCACAACGACTCCCACTCTTCCCTGTTTTCTCTATTTATATCACAGGTTGGGAGTCTGTTTCACCCGCCAGCATAATTCGCTGAATTATTCCTTGGCAACTTTTCACCAACCGGGAATTTCCAAGGTAAAAATAAGAAAGAATCATTTGGATATGTTTTGAAAAGGTTATTTGCCAAATATTCGTATTGCGAAAAGACGATAAAGCACAAGTTTCTATAGGAATGAATTGCGAATGGTTTAAGAAGGGAAATTAAGAATGGAATAAAAAAATACAAATAATAAAGTATCAAAACGATTTTTGTAAAAATTAAAATTAAACGATTTATAAAAAGAATTAGAAAACATAATATTTCCGGAACGATTAAGAAGATTTAGAATAATGATAAGAATTACGACAAAATTCTCGAAACAAATTGTGATTTACCAGATATTTCCCCCTTTGGAATATCTCGTCGACGCTTAACAAAGAATTTATTAAATAGCTGTTTAATTAGTTGGTTCACATTGTCATTTTGCCATTCCTGACACAATTCCGTCCTCAAAGCTATTAATCTACGTGGAAAAGTGCCATGAAAAATGAATAATTGCAAAGATAGGAGTGGAAAAATCTCTTCGAGTGAGACGTGAAAATACTCAGTGGTGCTTTAATAATTCCATGATAAATAGTGGAGTTCTTTTTCGGCTATCACACCTCCTTCGCTGGGGGTGGCACTTGAGTGGCAAAAGTAAACTGAAAGTTGGAGCGGGTTTAGCTGCGGGCAGAGAAAAAAACCCTCCTTAACATTATCCCTGAGGACGATATTCTAAAATTGATGATTCAACACTCTGCAGATTCATGCAAGGACGCGCCCACGAGAAACTTTTCCCATCGTCGTCGCACCTTAATTCGTCTCAAGAGCAGCGCCCAGGATGAATGCTGGTGAACGCCCGAAAAAGCAGATCTGCACGAGTTCTTTTATTTCAGAATTAAATTTATGACTGCAAATGGCCAAGTCGTCATTGTTCAACTTTTACACTCGACGAGTAAATGCTAGTTTCTAAAAATCCTATTTTTCACCCGCCATTCTTAATGTTCCCACCCACTAGTCCACCCACGGTTTTCTCTCTGGGTGATAAAATGAAATCTTTTGATTTCACGTTGCGCCACTCTCCTCATTCTCATTGTGAAGAGCTATATGCAGTTTTTTTTAGTCAGCTATTATATAGAGCAAATGGAAGTAGAGAGAGATGCCTGAGAGATTACAAATTGCGTTGAATTCCAGCTGAAATTCAATGAAGTCACCTTTAGGAGATTTCAATTAATTCTCTGGAAATCTCATTAGTTTCACGATAAATTTCCATACACAAAAGCTATATCATTAATTCAATGCACAATTTATTGCAAATTTCCATTCAACTTTTCAACAAAGCCCTCTCTGGAGCCAAAGGGCAAACAACTTCTCTTTTCAGAATTTATTTCATAACCGGTTGCCGACTATAAGGTGAGAAATGCGATAATTTGATGGATTATTAGAGAAAAACAGCATTTATCCTATTGCTAGGCAAAAATGGTCTAAAAGTAGACAAAAATGGCCTAAAAGTAGGCAAATTTCATAGGTAAATAGTTAGTAAAAATGTCTAATCTATGGATAGTTAGACAAGGACATAAGTTCAACTTTTACTTCCTTTAATTGAAATTCCTTACATTTTTATGTGAAGTCTGAAAATTATTAAAAATTAGATTTTATTAGAATTTTTGACAAAATTTCCGATTAAATACATAACATTAGGCGAAATTTATTCAATTTTTGCCAACTTTTAAGCTAAATTTGTGTAATTTACCTAAATTTATGCAAAACTTGTGCAAACCTATATAGATTCTAAATCAAGAATTTTCCAATAGCCTTGCAACAGATTCCTGACTTATTCTCCCTCCAATTTCAAGATAAATTCTGAAGAGATCTCCAGCAATAAAAGACAATATCTCATGTCAGTGGAATATCGAGGAGCTTGGAAAATCCCGTGTGGAAAAAATGGAGATTATCCCTCCTTGTAAATCACGTAGAAAAAAGTCTTACCACACCTTCAACTCTATACTGCAGTGTTGTTCAGATGGTTCCTCATAAATTTCTGCAATTTTGATATACAATATGCCATAAATGTCGTCCACGAGAATTCATAAATTGCAGCACATTAATATTAATTTCTTTATTCTGCCACATTCGAATTGATTGGATTTTTTTTCTGTTCTCTATGGGTATATGTTCCTGATTTTCCCAAACTCCGTGCCTGGATTCTTGTGGTGGAAAAGTTTCATAAATTGCTTGAATAATTACAACGATGAATGGAATGATGACGGAGAGAGGAAGAGCTACCGAATAGAGAAAAAATGCTACCAAGAGATTTTCTTGCGATTGTGCTTGATATCAAAAGACGAAGAAATCGGAAATATTTTATTGGTAGTTTCCGTCTTGATGATTTTTCCACCCACCACCCAATCGTCTTTCTCCCCTTTCATAACAAACATTTACTGTATGGCTCCCGATCAGAGTTGAACAGGTTGCAGATTAATTTGACTTTTACTCTTGAGCAGTTGACTTTTCCCTATTGAAAGTGGAATTAGCGTAAACTTTTATCTGGAAATTCCTCTTTCTAATATCATCAACTCCGTTTCCACGGAGTTGGAATTTCTGCGTGGAGCGTTTCATATAAGAAAAGAAATCAAGGAGTGGGATGCGGTATAAAAATCTTGTCAAATGACTGTTCATATATCATCTTTGTACGGAAAAGCGGAGGAAATGGTGGGTGGGAAAATACGAAGGGTGGATTCCCAGCAGAAGCGGAAGACAAAATAGAACGGCGAGATTCGTTCGCCATCACGAGTAAAAGGAGGAAAATGTGGCGAATGAGACGTATTGAGATAAATAGGGAAGTGATTAGATGTATTTTGACAAAGCTCACAAGCACACAAAAAGCCCCCCCCCCCCAAAAGAGAGGGGGGTGGAAGTGAAATTATTTGGCGCCAACTCTGCCAGAATTTCTTCGCTTTATATAAGAAATCTCGTGAGACACGTGAAGGGCCATTATGGATGGGGGAGAATTTTAACTTTTCTTTATCGCTCAGGAGACGGGAAATATTGCCAGGAAATGACATAACGAATTCTCATTTGAACATGCCGGAAACGAAGAAAGTTTCAGGCACTTTTCCCGCCATGGGAAAAGTCACAATGGGAGAGAAATTAAATTGCACATATCGGGAATTGTAATTGCACTCTCGCGAGTACTTTACCATGAAAGTAAATGACAATAAGAAACTTTTGTAGTCAAATTTTAGAGTTGCAAAAGTGGAAAAGTGAAAGGGCTCACTCTTTGTCTTTCCGAATAAGCTTTTAAGGAAATTTTAAGGAAAATTGCAATATTTAAAATATTCTGACAATAATTATAGTTTGTGTAAGCGTAAAGTATTTCCTTTAAGACTATTTATAGAATTCTAAAAAATTATAACAACTATATGTAGGTATAGATTAAGCGGGAGATATTATAGTGGTGTACATTTCCATGAAAGTTCGCGAGAGCTTGAAGAAGTGGAGTAAAAATACTAAGATAAGTCAGGTAATTTTGAAAGCATCCAAGGAATATCAGGAGCTTTGAAAAGTTCTTTCGCAGAATTAGATCTTTTAAAAGTTTTTAAAAACTTCAAGGAGATTTAAGGAAATTCCCGAACTTTAAAAAAAAGTTCGATAGCTCAAAGCTTTCTAAAATTGTTGTAGAGAAGAATTGCTTTAGAGCTTTTGATGTTTTCGCTAAGCTTTTGAAAATTCTGAAGAGCTTTAGCAGATTTTTTTAAAGCTTTAGAAAGCTTTCATAAACAGATTTTGAAAGCTTTCTTAAACAACTAAAAAACTTTCTTTAACAAGTTTTGGAAGCTTTCCTAAACAGCTTAAGAAAGCTTTCTTAAAAAGTTATAAAAAGTTTTAGAATAGAAAATAAAATAAGCTGGGATATGGGAATCCCAGCTAATTGATAGGATGAATTGAACAAATTGGAGCTTTAGGGAGCTTTTCTACAAAATATGGAAGTGCTGGAAGTGATGTACGTCTTTTTTACCATAATATCTCCCCCTTGGTATATAGATATTTTGTGGAGTTTGCATAGAATTTCATTTCTTTTTATTTCCTAGAATTCAAAATAGAATTCTTTCTTGAAAATTATGTAAATTCTTTTACAATTGAAATAGATTTTGTTCCTTATTTTTTACTATTAGCTGGGATTCCCTAATCCCAGCTTATTTTTTAAATTTTGTAATAATGCTGATATCCTCAAACTCTGGAAAAATTCTTTATAATTTTCTCTTGTCTATGAAATTAAAATCAATTGAGCAACTTCGCCATTCTTGTTTTCAGTGTTGCAGAAAATGCTGCAGGATTTTACGCAATGACAGAGTGACTGGAATGTGGACGACAAGAGACAATAAGACACCGAAAATAGTTTCAGGTTTCTCTTGTTGAAACACTTTTGGGCGATGTGAGTGAAAAGTTTTCAAAAGCGGAAACAAGTACCATTAGAGTTTCATAAATTTTCGCTACATATAGGTTTTGGACTATAACAAGCTCACCAAAGCATTTTTCTTTTATCTCTCTCCATGCAACTTTTCAAATAAAACATCCATTCCACATATGCGTCTCCTACCTCCGGGGCCAATATATAGAGTAAAAGCCACCAAATGGTGAAGGTGGAGCCGATGAAAAGATCAAGTTCGCTTCTCAGATAAAAAGTCTATCCAGGAATTAGGACACGAGAAACTCCCATCTGAAATTGCAGTGGCAAAATTTTCCTAACGTGCATCAAATAAGGATTTTTCTTCATCGCGATGCCGAGAATAAATTCATATTGAATGTTGCAAAATGCAATTTCACATCATTATGTCAGTGTCCATTTCCAAAGAGGGATATAAAAGCGAGACGGAAAGGAGAATGAAGGTGGGTTTTTCTATGCAAGAAATAGGTAAAATATATGCCATGGAAAGCAACATTAATCATCTGAATTGAAATGCATATCATCAAAGTGAAATCTATGCCACGAAAACTTGACTCGCTTCGCCTGGAGTAAAGAAGTTGCAATGAAACAGCATTTCTGCACATATCCATGTAGGGGAAGGCCTTGATGGATGGAACACCCCACGACATGGAACATTGCATTTTTTACCTATTATCCCTTTATGAATTTGGCCTATGACAATATATTTTAATATTTAGTCATAAGCCTCACATTTCCTGCAAAAAGGATTTTTGTGTGCCATCTCTCAAGGCCTTCCCCTATAGCTTTTTCACCTTCCTTTGAGATTGCATCTCGACAAGACTTTGAGGATATAAACAAACTGTTGATTGCAAATCATGTTGGAAATTTCAGGTCAGGTAATTCTACGTGATGAATGCTATTTTGAGAAATAAATATGACTGAATTAGAACCTGAAAGGTTAATGAAAATACTTCTTTTTTTCATGAAATTGTCGCAATTTTAAGTGAACTGATTGTACTTGAGAAAGAATGTATTAGAAAATTTAATTATAAGTACATTATAAATGAAAAATGTATAAAACTGCCTTGAAAACTGCATGAAATTAAACAAATTAGACCGAGAATTAGGCAAACTATACATAACTTTTGCGGAAGATTCTTATAAAAGGTTGAAAATGTTTTTAGAATCATTTTAAAAATTGAGGATTTTCCGATGATTTTTTTGAAAAAAAAAATTTTTAGGAAATCATTGAGAAATTCTCTGAGCTTTCCAAAACACAAAGAACTTTGGAAAAGTTCCGAAAATTGAGCAATTAACAGACATTTTTCGATGTTTTTTTTTTCTATTTTGTACATTGCAATGAATATTTTTTAAACCAGTAATATTTTTGTAATAATATTTTACAGATTGATTGAAAGCAAGGGGGATATATTAGGGTTAAAGAGGCGTACAAAAGTTTCTGAACTTTTAAATTTTGTAAGAAAGTTCTCCGATAATTCCGGCACTTTGGAAATGTTAGAGAACTCTGAAAAGAAGCTTTAGAGAACTTCGAAAGAAAGCTTTAAATAACTTTAAGGGAAGTTCAATGAAGCTTTAACACTTGAAGCATATTTGTAAAAGATCTCAAAAATTTCAACAAAACTAATATTTAACGAATAAAAGATGTCAAAAAAAAACAAAATGGTTTGGGAATATATCCAAAAGCTCTAAAAAAAAGACTTTAAGGCTTCGCGTAATCTTTAAGAAACTCTGAAGCTAATAAAATTAATCTAAAATGTTTAAATTTTTATAAGCTTTATTTTCTTTATTGATCCTAAACATCTGCAGAAGTGGTATGGTAATTTTTGGAAGCTTCTGACTTAAATTTATCCAAGTTTAAATTTTTGTGTTAAAAGTTCCGGAATTTTCTTAAAACCTCCACGAGTTCAAGAAGTTCTAAATGAATTTCGAAAACTTACAATTTTAATCCAATTTTCAAAAAATTTCGAAAAGCTTCTTATGGATGCTTCCACTTCCAAAAACGTTCCTATTCTTAAAGCCAAGAGTAAGGAAAAACATAATGTAAATTTTGGGTACCTACCTGAAGGGCTTTTCAAAATTAAATACAAAGCAATATAATTTAATGAGACTCTAAGGAAATTTAAAGTTGTCACATATCATAAATATAGCAATATCTCACGTTAAAATAACACTTAATGTGCCCTTTTTAGACTCTCCTGATAATATTTATAATAGATATAACAATAAAATAGGAAAGAAAATATAACAGGCAACCCAAGAGTGGAGATAAATATTAATAACTGTGTGTTTTGTGTTATGAAGGGGTGCAATTTAATCTTAATGGGACACCGATTGAAGAGGCGTGCAGGGACATTTATTGTGTGACTCCCAAAGTGTTTTGGCACAATACCCCAGTGTCGTTTGCGATAATCAAGCCCGAGCTCAATCATTCTGAACCCTCTCCGCAGAAGAAAATTATCCCTTTTCCAGCCCACCCACCACCTCCTTTTTCACGTACTTTTACGACTCTCTCTCTCTCTCTTTCCCAATGATATCCCCAAAGCCCTACCATATCACCACCCCCTCCACATCAAGCGCCACTCACAGGGCCATTACAATGGAATTTATTAGGTAAAATTTATCAGAAATGTCTCATTTGATAAAATTAACTAAAAACACTGGGAGGAATGGATGAGGAGTTTTTGGCTGATGTTGCGACAAAACATTATCTTTGAGATGCTTAAAAACAACAATGGAGAAGAAGTTGAGTTGAAAACATGGATAAAGGAAAAATGCCAAGAATGAATTGATTCTCCTAATCCTAACAGTTCACTCTAATGGATTTCTGCATTCAAGAAAACTTCTCCTATCGCTAATTGAATCTCAAAAATTTTCAAGTTTCCCCATTTAAACTGGTTAAGAATGTAGGAAAAAACTCCTTGATTGTTTGATCGAGCTGTAACTTCTCCACATAACAATTTAGTAGAAACAATTTAGCTTAGAAATTTCATCACATAAAATCTTATTCAACTTAGAACGAATTAAAAGGATCAGTAAAAGAGAAAAAAGCCCATAAAAAGAAATAAATTTTTGAACATTAGCATTTTTGCTTATAATGTGGAAGGCATTGTAATATGCAATTACATAAGAAATATGATCAGATGAGAGTTTTTTGCTTAAATTTTGAAACCTGTGGATAAAATTCTCTTTATTTATCTTCACCTCAAGTAGATTTTTTGATTAATTTTTAATCTTTTGTAATTGTATAGAAATTTCCAAGGGGAGATATTATGGTCAAAAAGACGTACACCACTTCCAGCACTTTACATTTTGTTGAAAGTTCCTCAAAGCTCACTTCGAAAACTTTGAAGAGCTTTCATCCTAACAATCTGATTTTCTAAACAATCTTCTAAATCTCTTTACGAATTCTTTCAAAGAAAGCCTCTTAAAAAGTTTTCTATGAAAAGTGTTCTAGACCTTTCTCAGAAAGCTTTCTAAAAGAGTTTTAAGAGAAAACTTTTTAAGAAACCTTTATAAGCTTTCCAAAGAAAGCTAAGAAAAGTTTCTAAAGCTTTCTATAAAGGATTTTTAAAACTTTCTATGAAAGCTTCAAGAAAATCTGCAAAAACTCTCTAGAAATTTTAAAAGCTTAGCGAGAACTTCGAGAATTTCAAAAATTTACCGAAAGCTTTACAAATTTTCCAGATTTTTTTTTTTCAAATGCTCGTAAACTTCTGTAGAGCTTTGCATAATTTTATAATTTAGCTTACATTTTTCAAAGTTTAGGAATTTCCTTAAAAGCTCCTGAAAGTTTTCAAAAGACGTGAAGATAGTGGTAGTGAAGACGGCGGCAGACGCAAACTTGAGAATTTGAGGATGAATAAATATATCTATCTATCTATCTATCTATCTAAAAGCTCATAAATCAAACTTCTAAGGCTCTGGAAGAACTTCCCAAAGCTTCAGTTCTTCCCTGGAAGTTTTCAAAATTGTTTGAGTTATCTTAGCACCCCACTTTTCAAAACTCACATGCATTTTTATTCAAATGTACACCACTTCTTACCATAATATCTCCCCATTGGAAATTTCTGAGCTTTTGCAAATGTTAAAAACTTCGGGAGAACTTTTCTGACCATTTTGGACATTTTCAAGTTAAAACCTAAAGTAAATTCTTCAGCTATTCCGGGCAAGTTTTAGAACTTTATCATATTCTTAAAATTCTAAATAAAAATCCACAAGCAGACAAGAGATAAGAATTTAGAAGTTAAGGAATTTGTCGTCAACTGAATTACCCTTGATATAATTTTTACCTCCGATGCCAAAATAACGATAAGGAATTTACGAGAGTTTTCTCTGCAAATGAAGCTTTGATGCGGAAAAAGTTCGTCTTCGTCGTCGTAAAATATCAGAGGGAAAAAATAAAAAACATATCTCAAATATTATTGAATATGTGTTGTATTAAATTTTCATCCTTCCCGCGAGGGGAAGTCTTAAAATTATAAATGGAACATCTAATTAAAGTAGATTGAGGGGAAAAGAGCATAAAATACATAAAATATTTCCACACGAAAGTCAATCAATTTTCCTGTTTTACGAGTCAATTCAGCGATTAATGAAATTGATAAACTGACTGACTTTTCAACTGTTTCTCTTTAGAATTTCGACTCCTTTTACCATAACTCTTTTTTAATGACTTAAATTCAGAAAGACTTGGAACGCAATGAAATTTTTTCTTTAAAGCTGCAATTTTTTTCTTTTACTTTTTTGCAGCTTTGAAAAATTACAAAAATTACACAAACATTGAAATTTAAGAGATTTTACGTGTCTAAAAATTTGCCAAACTTTTTTTTTGCTTCTTGTCAAAATACAATTATAAAACACACAACGCAATTTTAAGAGATTATATCAATAAGATTCTCCATTTCATCTGGAGAAGATTACAAAAGGATTAAGTAAGGAAATTAGAAGTATTTGTTACGTTTACCTAAGTTATAAGTATATATAATTTTACTTATTAATACTTGGTTTTCTTTTCAATTTTTTTTTAATATTTCAAGCTCGAGATATAAGTCATGATTTACATTTTTTTCATTCATACTTTTTTCATATTCTTTATTTTTTTAATTTTGAATTTTTCTTTATTAGCTTTTTAGATGGCCAAAAAATTGTCACTTGTTCTCGAATTTTGCTCCAAAGATACCCAAAAAGATTTTATTCATTCTCAAAATGTTGATGTTTTTCCTTTCAATTTCTCTATTGTTTTTTTATTCTTATGTGTTGTTCTGAATTTGAAACAATAACCCTTAAAATTAATAATAGTTATTTCATTTAGTTTCTTTTTTTTCATTTAATAATAATATCACCACATTATTTTCTTTTGTAAATATTGTTTTAAATATATGATCAAAAACAATACAATTGCCTATTTATTTGTTTTAAAAGTTCTTCTTTTATCTTTAGTTCAATAACTAGTTTCAAATTAATTATTTTAATTTGTTTATTTCTTTATTATTTAAATAGTAACTGTTTCTATTTCATTTTGTTGGTTGATGTGTTTTTCTTACTTTTCACTTTTCTTGTCTATTTATGTTCATCCTTTTGTGGGTTTCTTTATTTTTATATTCAGTGTATTTTCTTCATTCTCATTTATACAATTAATTCATGTAAAACTTGAAGGCAATATTTAAGGTGTAAATATGCACTTTTTAGCGTCTTTCACTCTTGTCTCGTTTTACACTCTGAAGTGCCATAGTTAATACAAAGTAATAAAAAAAATATTTTTATAAAAGCTTTTAACGAAATCACAAAACACAAAAGAAACTTCTTAGGAATATCGATAAAAAAAAAAGCTTAGAAAAAAGAAAATCAACAAAGCGAAAATATCATAAAATGAAAATAAAAATTTCAAACATTAAAAAAAGGAAATAATCGAGTGTTTCTATGGCACTTGCTTTATTAAAAGAAATCTTAAATGCCCTATTCATAATTAAAGTCAGTGTGTATCACCAGGAATCATAGTTGCAAGTTAATAGTCATAGTACCGTTTAAATTCATTCAACAAATTAAAATTTCCCCTCTATTCAACATAGTGAATGCGCCTAAAAGTCAGCAATATGGAGTGAATTTTTGCCGAAAAATTAGAAAACCTTTGCTTGACTTACCTGGAATTAGGCAAAATTGTTATATTGTCTAAAAATAATTAAATTACTCAGGAAATTACTGATATAATAATTTGATCAACCGGCGATAAAAATCGCCTAAAAATAGACAAATAAGCATTTTTGCCTAAAAATAGGCAAAACAACGCTAGTTTCGCCTAGAAGCAGGCAAATTGATGCATTTTGTCTGATATTTAGCACTCTTTTTGCTTAAAATAGAGAAATAGAGCTATTATTACCTGGATATAAGCAAATAACGCTCGATTTGCCTATAAGTAGACAATTTTCGCCCAAAATGAGATAATTTAACCCAAATTCATCCTTTACGGCGCTGTCAGACGACAACAGTTCAGTCAACAATTTCTTACTGTTGAAAGCTATTTAATGACATTTTCCAGTGGAAAATCTTCAAATTTCCACTCAAATCCTGTCTGTTTTTCATTTACTGAAGAATCTATAGATGGAATTTTCTGGAAAAACTCAATATTAGTGCAGAAAATGCCGTTCAACAGAAGTTTAAGTACTTAAAATAAGTGATTATTCGTTTAATTCGGTTGAACGGCATTTTCCGCACTAATATTGAGTTTTTTTTTTCGGAAAATTCCTTTTTCCAGATTCTTTAATAATGCAGAACAGACAGGATTTGAGTTGAAATTTGATGATTTTCCACTGGAAAATGCCATTAAATAACTTTCAACTGTAAGGAATTGTTGACTGAACTGTTGTCGTCTGACAGCGCCATAAATAGGCAAATTAGCCGGAATTACTTTGCCTCAAGGATTTTTCCAGACGAAAAAGGTTTCCTAAATTTTCATACCATATGATTTCTGGATTATCTTTACTTAGCTTTTCGTTTGATGTAATAAAGTCAATTATATTTATCAATCACTATGTTGAACAGAAGAGTTTATTATTAGCAAAAATTAATAATAAATTCTCAGTGACTGTAAAATCCGCGAAACTCTCCCAAATGGATGTTTAGTTAATGCGAGAGTTTAGTTTTTTGAGCAAAATTCTGAGTATATTTCAAAAATTACCCCTCCTCAAATTCACTTGGTAATATTTTTGCCAATAAAATCGGAGCATTAAAAAAGTGTTCAAGTCTTTATTCTGGCTGAAGCAATTCGATTTATAGCATATCTCTTGTTCAATTCTCTCTTCCACATTAATTTTCCATAATTATTTTATGCTTTAGAGAATTTTTTTCTTTAATAAACAATCTTGGTTCTTTGATTATTAGTTGGGAGCAAAATTATTAATTAAATATCTTTAAAAATATCCCATTTGGCATATAAATTATTTAATAATTACGTAAGAATAATATTACTAGTTAATTGAATATCAATATAACTTGGACATCTCTGTTGATTACTAAGTGTTAAGATCTTACAATTATTATTTTGTCTCTTTCCAAATCTACAGACACACAATCATTTGAATATTTTATGGTAATTTTAAGTTTTTTTTTCTTTTCTCTTAAATTCCTTAGCCAAAATTTCATTAAATTTTCAAAATATCTCGTAAATTTTCCGACACTTTTTTTTTACACAATTTTACACATTTCCGAAAAATCTTCCAAAAAACAATGTTGGGTTTCGAACCAGTTTTCCGAAGAAAGCAAACGAATGTGTGCGAAAAAATGGATTTTGAGCATGAGATGCTTAGTATTTTCTTTCTAGCGAGTTTCTTGGGATCAAATAATAGTTTTTTTTTAGTTTTTATTTCTCAATTGTTTCAACTATTGGACGTTTAGTAACTGTATAGGAAAAGTTTATGAAGTTGTCCTCCTTTACGCTGAATAAGATTGGCCACTTTTTATTTGCTATTTCTTTTTTTTTATGAATATCTTTTTCTTCTCCACTTTTTAACAAATTCATAAAATGTAACATTGATTTATATACAAAATCTTATCTGAGTTTTATTCTTTGTTGTTTCTTCTTCTTTTTTTTTACTTGGGCGGGAGTAGGAAATCAATGTTTTGCATCTTGTATTGTTATTGTTTTTATTGTTTGAAGGCAACTGTGAGTCTATTTACTTAATTATCCATTCTTTTGACTGTTTTTTTATATCGTTTGTGCTTGATTTTTTTTTGTCTATAGCCATTTTCCATCTTCTCAATCTTATTCTTGTTTGTCTTTTTTTTCTTTTTACTTTTAAATAAATCAGAGGACAACCAACACATATTTTAAAGGCTCACGCATTGTCTGCAATTTTTTTACACTATTCTCTCAATAACCCTCTCGTCCTTTCTCACTTTATGTTGTGAAGGCGTTTAAAACCACAATACAT
Organism: Phlebotomus perniciosus; assembly: GCA_918844115.2. Lineage (NCBI taxonomy): Eukaryota > Metazoa > Arthropoda > Insecta > Diptera > Psychodidae > Phlebotomus > Phlebotomus perniciosus. The sequence goes on along the minus strand of CAKKOB020000145.1, from coordinate 68,694 downwards.
TAAAGTTCCAACAAAAGAAATTGTCTTAAAAGTAACGAATAAAAAGAAAATAGAAATATCAAGATTACTAATTGTAGGAGTGATTTTTTTTCTATTATATTGACTCGTTTTTCGCGGACTTTTCATCAAAAATTTTAATGAGAAACTTACTAAAGTTTATGGGAATCTTTATTGCAGAAACATTAATCATTTTCTAGCAAAATTTCTTCGTAAAATCCGTAAATAAAAGCTTCAAGAAACTTCAGGAAATATCTAGCAGAAATTCTTGGTAAAATTTCCAGCCGAAACTTGTTGAAATTTCGAAGAAAATTTCTTAAAAAATGTTAACCCAATTTCCCAAAATTCCCGAGACAATTTTAAGCTTAAGATTTGCGAAAGAGTTTCACAACTTCAACGAATCACCCCTTGAAACTAACAAAATACAAAAGAAAACCCTTTGAAAAAATACACAACAAAACTAATTTAATACAAAACTTAATTTTAAACCGGAAAATTGAAAAAATAAAACATTAAACAAATTCTTAACATTTTACTCATAATTTGAAATAATAAAAAATTGGTTCATAAAAATCTCGGAAGCAATTCGCAATAAAAATTTGCAAAATGTGAGAAATTCATATGTTTTTACTTAATCTTCCTCTTTTTGCCTCCTCTCTTCTTGGCCGCCCCTTTTCGTTTGCGCTTCCCACCTTTATTCTTTGACGAATCATCACCGAATCTGGTCAATTCATCTCCCAGAGTGCCTTTAAAAGAAATTCCATTAGCAAAAGTAAAAGAAAATTCTGCAATTTATCTTAAGTTGGAAAAAATTTAACAATCAAATAGTTAGTGTCTCGGCTAAATAATAGGCTCTTGCTGGACAGAGTTGACTTTGTCTTCAATAAAAATAATTGTTAAAAATTCAAAAGATAAAGTCCGTTAGGGTAGAAGAGTTTATCTCCTCGCTTTGAGAACTTTGAGCGTAAAGTTAAATAAAAAGGCTATTATTTAGCCGAGACACAGCCCCTCTTCAGCTGAATTTCTTCTAATAAGTAACTTGCATCCAAAAATGAGTAAAAAAAAATTTACCGAGCGTCGTGAGTCTCCTCTGGCGATGCTTCTCCGCCTTAGTCACCGGTAATCTTGTCAGATATGTTTCTTCGTATTCCTCCTTCTCCTTCTGTGCCCTCGATAACATCTGCTGCGCCTTGGAAGTGCCCGAAATCTCCACAGGCGTATCCAGATACTCCTCCTTAAGATCCTCAATGATGGACATTCCGATCGAACGCTTCTTGGCACGCTCCAATTGCTTCCTGTTGCGATCAGCCTTGCTCTCATCCTCATCGTAGTACATCGGAATGAGCTTTGGTGGCACATAAATTCCACTGGATTCCGCCCTTGCCGGACGCTTTCGAATCTCCTCCTCCTCCTCATCTCCGTCACTCTCCTCTGACTCGTGTGTGTGGGCACTCTCCTCGGGCAACGGTGTCACCGCATGCCCAAGATTCGCCCTCAGCGTTCCAACGGTATTCGGTGTATTTTGAGCTGTCTTCACCAGTTTGTCAATCTGATAGCGCAACTTGTGATCAATCGGGCGAATCTTCTCTAAAACTGTCCGGATCTCGATAAGGCGATCAATTGAGGGATCATTTTCGATTGTTTGTCCTACAGAAACAAAAAAAACATTTATAATCTCTTTCCCTTGAGAGCTAAGAGAAAAAAGACACAGAACCTGAACATTTGCGGAGAACAACGTAGGTGAGATTGATTAGATACGTGAGAAGCATGTGATATTTGATCTCGAGGAAACTCAGTCCATACTCCGTTGACATTTCGCCATTCTTCACTTTTTGCAGCATATTCTCTACCAGATCTGACACTTGCTTCACATGATTGTTCATCTCGCCGAGAAGCTGCATGGCTTGCGGCAGATCCTGGCCAACATCGTAGTCATCCAATGCCTAAAAGTACATCAACAGATTGTAAAAGAAGTTAACCCCTACAAGGTTCAATATTTGCTGATTTTGTTTCTTATTTTAAAGCGCTTTAAAATCCAGAATACAGATATTTAAATCTCTGAAATCTCTTCTGAAAATCCATTTATCTGACACTTCAAGAAGGATCACAAGAGAAATACGATGAGTTTTGCGACTCTAAATCATGAGAATCGTTGAAAGGAAATGTAAATAAATGAAATAAATAAATAAGAGACGTAAAATACCTCATTAATTATTTTTAAAATTTGACTAGGTACTAAACCCTTGCAAACATTTTCAGGAAAGACAAATAAAAACTTCCTAATAATCAGCGGCGTCATTTGGTTTCACCAAAAAAAGACTTTTAAGAGTTTGCATTATAATTTTGTATGAAACATCCGAAACCGTGATCGGGTTAACAAACTGGGCTACAAGTTTTGAAAAGTAGGTACACAGAATTTACAGTCGAATATTCGAGTGGAAATTTTGTGTGGACACACGAAACTTTGTGTGATATGAACATTTGAGCGAGAAATCGCTGAGTGGTGAATTTTTGAGTAGCATTAAGTGCTACAGAATTCCAAGTTTCGGGCCAGACATCAAGGAGTACATGCCAGAGAGTTTCCTGGTCATGGATTATCTTTAGAAAATCCGAGAATCAGTAATTTCTTCCATGTTAGCTGAAGAATTACGGTACATTATCTTGCCCTGTTTCAGAATTTTAAAACCATCTAGATAGGGATTTTTGAAAATTTCTAGACAACTTGGTTAGGGAATGTCCAGCCTTTCAGCTTAGAATTTTCGAACGTATTGGCTAAGGAAATTTCCTACGCTTTCTCCCATATATTTCAAGACTATTCGGTTAGGAATATTCCGCCACTTTATCCCAGAGATTTCAACCCACAGGGTCAGGGAATTCCGGCCGCTTCATCCCAGAACTTCCAAATAAATCAACAGTGAATAAAACTGTTTGATGTGTAAAATTCTTTGAACGACGCAATTCTTCGCCTTCAAAGTCTGCAGCTGAAACTGAATTTGATCCCATTCCGAGTTCCCCACAAAAGAATCACAGCTCCCCATAAGTCGGCCTGTAGAGACTTATCAACGCGTTTTTAAAGGGTTAACGGGGTTAAACGTATTATTTTAAGAACAACAGTTCTTAAACAGCTATTATAGTTCCCTTAAAAATTGAATATTTTCTGATTAGATTATTAAATCCGCGAGTTATCATTTACCGGTTTGTAAAGGGACCCAAATACCAAGGAATTCAACATAAAATCCCTGTAATGTCTTCCCTTAAATATCAAAATTTGCCCTTTTAATTCCAATAATCAGCCAATTCCTTCAAATCCATGGAACACTCTCAAATAATAACCCACCCTGGCTAAGCATTTTCCGCGAATCCCCCCCGTCTGACCTGTAAATTGGTCGCGTCCCGAAAAACACGAACGAGTCCTTGCAATAAGGCCAAATAAAAAAAAAAGAGGAAGCAGCCGAGAGAGAGCAAGAGAGAACGACAATCGAACGCGACTCATGATTGAAATCCGTGCGCGAACCCCAGGAAATTATTCATCTGCATTCGATGCTGAACAGAAAAAAACAGTCGTCCTGGGGTGAGGGTGGGATGTGTGGGGGGGGGGGGG
>CAKKOB020000145.1:36854-64996 GCA_918844115.2 Phlebotomus perniciosus | reverse complement strand
TCGGTTTCTCTATTTTTTTATGTTTCTGATGCAGGACGCGCCACGCAGGTGCTTTTTTTTGCTGCCCCGTCAGGGGGAGGCGATTGGTGCACCCCCCCCCCCCCCCACAAAAACCCCACCCCCCCCGGACCAGGTTTATTTTTTCTTTCCATTAAAAATCCTTTTTTGGTGGGTGTGGTTGGGTTGTTGGGGGGGGGGGGGGGTGGACCAATCGCCTCCCCCTGACGGGGCAGCAAAAAAAAGCACCTGCGTGGCGCGTCCTGCATCAGAAACATAAAAAAATAGAGAAACCGAAGCGATATTTTGTCCCGCCACCCTCCAAAATCGCGCGCGGCCGTCAATCCCAAAAATAGCGAACAGCTCGACGGGCGATTCCCGGATCGGCGGGGTTGGAGGGGCCAGGGGGGAGTGGACGCCGCAGTGATGAAAAAAAGGAAAGAATCAACAGAGAAAAAAGGCACACACGAGAAAAATGTTGCAACGAGCAAAACCGTCACTAAAATCAATAACCATTTTTTCATCATTGAGTTTTTCCTCTTTGGCCTTTTTTTCCAGCCACTCGCCATCCCTGTCGCTCTCACTGATCCATCCGGGAGATGAAAATTTTTCCACTCCCGGATTCTTTGTTATTTTATTTTCCTTTTTTTCTATGTAGGGATTTTTCACTCATCCGGAAGCGCTTCTGCCGCGTCCGGGAGTGCAAAAACTGACTTCCCATCGCCACCGAGAAGACCTCAAGTGCCCCATTGGGGCCCAGGGGAGCTCCCTGGTGCCCAGAGATGCCACTGTGACCCAAAGTGTGTCAATTAGTGGAGTTTTTCCGCGATTTTCCACCCGCCAAGCCTAAGACTCCCCCCCAGAAGTAATCACATTATTTCACTGTGTCTGGACAACTCACCTGAACCATGGTGCCCCCGTGTTTGTGTCGCCTCAGGGAGATGTGACGCCCATGCAGAGCGGGAATGAGTTACCGTGGAAAGTGGGAAAAACACGTGCACTTGCAATTAAAAAACTTTTCACACACTTCTTCTTCTTCACTTTGACGGCTGGACAAGGCGCCGCCTGGCGGTGAACGTGATTCGCGTTGTCGCTCACCTGTGCTGTAGCTGAGTTGACGCCCGGAAAAGCAAAACAAATCAATTTTTTGGGTTTCAGTGTTTTTCTCAGCGCTTATTAGACGCTTTTCTTGGTGTGAAAATGTCCGATAATGAGTATGAGAAGTTCGAGATCACCGACTATGATCTGGACAATGAGTTCAATCCCAACAGGAGGAGGAGATTAACAAAAAATCAGCAGATTTATGGTAAGGAAAAGAAAACGTTTTTACATCACTCATATTGGTCAATAAAACTCCCGGAATCTCTTTTCCCAGGCATGTGGGCTGATGATAGCGACAATGAGGATGCTGCTGATTTTCCACGAAAGGGCAGAGCCAAAGACTACTCAGCTCCTGTGAGTTTTGTCGCCGGAGGAGTCCAGCAATCTGGTAAGAAAGAGAAGAAAGAAGTTAAATCCGAGGAGGAAGACGACGAAGCAGATGCCAGGCCTAGTTTCTCCTCCCGCACCACCTATGACACCTCCAGTGAGTCCGACGGGGAGGCTCCGTCCATCCAGACCACAGCAGGCTTCCGCCGAAGTGGACAGACACAGATTCCTGGCAGTGTGGGAAAGTGGGAGCAACACACGAAAGGAATAGGTGCTAAATTGCTGATGCAGATGGGCTTTCAGCCAGGAAAGGGATTGGGGAAGAGTCTACAGGGTATTTCCACTCCCGTGCAGGCTCACGTGCGCAAGGGCAGAGGCGCCATTGGGGCTTATGGGCCCGAGAAGGCGGCCACGCTGGCCGATCAGAAGCCCGTAAAGAAGATCGATGAGGATGAGAAGGAGGAGAAGGAGTTCAAGGAGAAGTTGAGTCAATGGCGACGGGATGACACGTCAAAGTCCAAGAAATCCAAGTACACTTACAAGAGTGCCCAGGATGTCATTGAGAAGGGCAAGAAGGGCCCCTTCATCGACAGATTATCCAGTAATCTGGGCAATGTGACGGTGATCGATATGACGGGTCCGGAGAAACGAGTTCTCAGCGGATACCACGCCCTGGGACAGACAAAAGCCGCCGATGAGACACTATATGATCCCAAGTCCACGAAAAAGTCCTCCAATTTCACTCTCCCGGAACTCATGCATAATCTCAATTTGATTGTTGATCTCTGTGAGCAAGACATTATCCGGACGGATAAGAGTCAACGCTCGGCGAATGAGCGAGAGACGACACTGCAGCACGATCAGGAGAATTTACGACGAATTGTGGATCTGGAGGAGAAGCACATTCGGACACTGGAGGAAGTGGTGGATCTGGTGGAGCAACTGGTGGATCCGGAACAGGAAATATCCCTGGATGAGGCTGAACGGTGCTTCCTCACTCTTCAGATGGACTTTCCCGGAGAATATCGTGAGTTTGGACTCTGTGATCTCGCGTCTGGAGTTATTGCTCCGCTCGTGGCGAGTCACTTGAAGACATGGCGACCTCTGGAAGAGCCCACAAGACACATAGATCTCATCCGGCGATGGAAGGGCATCCTGGAGATTCATTCAGGCGAGACGAGGAATGTTTTCAATCCCTACTCGGCTATCGTGTGGTCAGGAGTGGTTCCTTCGCTGCGTCAGGCGGCTGGATTGTGGGATCCGCGTCTTCATCAGCCAATGGTGGCTCTCTTGGACGCTTGGGCACCCCTGTTTCCCGCCTGGGTGTTAGACAGTGTCCTCGAGCAAATCGTCATGCCGCGACTCCAGTCAGCCGTGGAGGCCTGGGATCCACTGACGGACACCCTTCCCATCCACGTGTGGATTCATCCCTGGACGGGATTGTTGGGCAGTAAAATGGAGGAGTCAATCTACTCAATCATCAGAGACAAATTGGCCAGTGCTCTGATCTCGTGGACGCCACAGGATAGATCGGCGAGGGCGATGCTGGTGCCGTGGAAGGGGGTCTTCCCAGATGGGGATCTGCAAATGTTTCTGCTCAAGAGTATTGTGCCGAAGCTGCAAGTTGTCCTGGCTGAGTATATCATCAACCCGCTCCAACAGGATTTGGGTGAGCTTACATTTTATTTCCTTTTGGTTCGGCAAAATTTTAGCAATAGATGGCGCACTAAGACAAGTGGATAGAAAATGTGTCTTGGCTAATAATAATTCTTTGAGTCACTAATTTTTGAGTCACTCTGAAGGTTCTCCTAAGATTTTCTATCTATGTTCTTTTTTGCTGAATTATGTGTCGTTGAAATATGTATATGTGTCCCGGCTAAATTGAAAATTTCAGTTTTGTTTTACTAAAAGTAATCTGTAACACATTTTTCTAACTTCCATATCTCCGTGATGTTTTTCACTACTTAGTTTACTTATAGAAACTTTTGAATATTATTTAGCTAAGAAACAAACCATATTTTTACACTTGTGTTACTTGTGTTTTAAATGTATCCAAGACACATTATCCAAGATCCTCGAGAAGACATATTTTACAACAGAAAACAATGGTATTTGTCTTGGCTAACCTTAATATATCGATTTATTTCCTCTTCTTTTTAACAATTTTTGATTCACTGTCCAATTGTCTTGATTTGGGAGTTATATGAGAGATTTTATACTTGATTGTGTACTCAAGGACAATGTAGCCACCATTTCCGTCCTCTTCAACCACCTTGTACTTCTTCTTCCTCTTCGTAATGTGAATTTTGCTGGTTTCCGTTTCTTTTGACGCATTCTCGAGGGAATTTCTCTTGTATTTCATTGTTAATTGTAAAAAAAATATTCCCAAAAAGTGAAAAAGTCTAGACAAAAATTTCATATGTCGCTTAAATTTCCCTTTTCAGAACCCTGGAATCAGGTGTGGGAGTGGCACGAGCTACTGAGTCCACTGACAATTGCTCAATTGCTGGACAAGTATTTCTTTCCCAAGTGGATGCAAACGCTGGTGATCTGGCTCAATCAGTCGCCGAATCTTGATCAGGTTTCGCGCTGGTACAGCGGCTGGAAGAATATGTTGTCCGATGAGGTGCTTCAGCAGACTGTGGTGAAGGAGCACTTCCGGCGCGCCCTTGAGATCATGCATCGCGCCACAGCTACGCCCATTCCCATGATGGGAATTGACAGTGGAATTCCCACGATTGATCTCACGGGACCTCCCAGTGTTGTTCCGCCGCCGCCGTCGTTGCTGGATCTGCAACTTCAGCCGCCGGTGGCGATGGAGTTCAAGGAGCTGGTGCTGCAGAAGTGCTCAGAGCGGGGAATTATCTTCGCACCCATGCCGGGGAGGCGTGAGTTGGGCAAACAGGTGTATCGTATCGGCAAGATGTTCTGCTACATCGACAGATCTGTGATCATGCTGAGTGACGGAAATCTCAATAATTGGACGCCTATGTCGCTCAATTCGATTCTAGATAAGGCGCTTCTGGGATAAATTTTATAGGAGGGAAGATCGCAATCGAAAGAGAGACAAACAAGATAAATTTATGAATGAAAATAAAATATTAAAGTATATTCAAAAGTTTGATTTTTAGTGAAATTCTTACAGATTCTACTATTGCGGTGGTTACAAAATACCAAAGTGGTCAGAACGGTCTGAGATAGAGGTAAGGGGGTGTTCTTGGTCTCACTGATCACGAAAAAATGGGCGACCAAAAATTGATTTTTTCCGGCCGGCCGGCCGTCCGTCTGTCGGAGATTTGTTCTAATTGATTATTCTATATTTCTGTGTCATTCACAAAACAAAGATTTAAAAAGTCCAGTCAGAAAATTAAATTTACCGATTAGAATGTTTGATTTTACCCAATTTACCCTTATTTTGCCCATAAATTATTCTTATGGTTAAATCTATAGAGTTGAACCAAATTCTCAGATAAAAAGAATTAAAAAATATACATATGTGAAAGGGGATAAGTAATGTAGTTCTCCCCGGAAGCGTCAACCGAAAAAAAATCAGAAGAACAACTATTTTTCCATGGAGAAAACTATTGTTCCGTTTTCACAACATTTAAAATTCTACATTATAGTCTTGAGTCTTGACGTCAGTTCATCACCGTATGAAAAAATTAGATTTTTTAAAATTTAATTTGAAAAAAAAAATAATAATAAAAACTCTATAAAATATTAACTTCCTTCATTACTTAATGCGTATATATAGAATGAGAATCACGTTTCTCTGTTTTAGTTGTCATTAAGAGTTTCGAAAAGAAAATAAAAGGTTCCATTGTTGGACAAAGTCATATTTTAATTGTTAAAACCAAAAAATCTATTTAAAGAACAAATCATTAAGTTTGTGGTCATTATAAATTAAGAAAAGCTATCATTACATGATAGTATCTTCTTGGTATTTGGCTGAAACGAATCCCTAATTCTTATTAGGTATTCGTTGAATTTATAATTTTAGAGATAAGAGTTTGCAAAATGTCTCTTGTGAATAAATCAGCTTTAGTCACTGGAGCAACTGGAGCGATAGGAAGTGCAATTTGTGAAGAGCTCCTAAAGAATGGAGTCAAGCATTTGGCAGTTCTATATATTCTCTCAGATAAGCCAAAGATTGTGAGTGAATGGAGTGAAAAATTTCAAGATTCCTCAATCAAATACTTCCAAGTGGATGTGAGTTCGTCAGAAGAACTGAAGAAATGTTACGAGGATTTCACGAAATCAACCAAAAGCTTGGACATCGTTGTGAATTGCGCTGGAATTTTTAATGAAAATGACTTCGAGAAAGTTGTGAATGTGAATCTAAACGGAGTGATTGGATCAACTCTTCAAGCCATTGAATATATGAGAGCAGATTCTGGCAAGGGAAGAGGTGGAATCATCTTGAATATTGCTTCTATTGCTGGATTAGAGCTCTTCAGTTCACTACCCACTTATTGTGCTACTAAGTATGGTGTTGTCGCCTTCACACGAGCTGTGGCTCATAGACGAGAGAATTTGTCCATAAAGTTCTTAATTCTCTGTCCAGGACTAACAACATCTGAATTGATGGATAAAGTCCTCAATCCTGAATATTACTTCAAAAGTGATAAGGATACACAAGAAGCGGCAAAGGCTGAATATTTGCCACAAAGTCCATCTATAGTAGGAGAAGCTGCTATGAAAGTAATGAAAGAAGACAAGAACGGAAGTGTTTGGATCATAAACAATGCTGAGCTCACCGAGAAGATCTTACCAGAAATAATATTTTGAATTTTTTAATCAGCATGTCGTTACAATATTTGTTTATTTATTAAAGAAAATAAATGAAAGAAATACATAAAAGGTTACAGAAACAATTCCCGAGTTGCTTTTAATTCCGCTGTATCCAATATTCTTTTGTTTTAACGACAATGACGACGGGGCTGTACACGCGGTGTTCGCTAATTTAGTGATTCGATAAGACTAACTTTAAATTATCTTTAGTTCTTAGACTTTCATTCAAATCATTCTGTAAAACAAGTAAAATTACTTAATCATCACAATAATTTTTCCTTTATGCAGAAAGGAGTACTGACACTCGTTCCATACATATTTTTTCAAATCAAACTCAAAGAATATTTATAACACTACGAAAGCAAAAAAAGAAAAATTCACAGAAATCATTACACAAACTTATCTTATCGATCCCCCTTTGCTCGTATCTCTCTTAAAATTCACAACTCATTCATTCGCGAATTGATTGTTGAATTGTCAGCTAGTATAAAAGGCTTGGTGGTCTTTTGGTTTCTAGTAATTTGCAAAATGTCTTTTGTGAATAAAACAGCTTTGGTCACTGGAGCAACTGGAGCGATAGGAAGTGCAATTTGTGAGGAGCTCCTAGAAAATGGAGTCAAGCATTTGGCGGCCCTGGATATTCTCTCTGATAAGCCAAAGATTGTAAGTGAATGGAGTGAGAAATTCCAAGATTCCTCAATCAAATACTTCCAAGTGGACGTGGGTTCAAAGGAGGATCTGAAGAAATGTTACGAAGATTTCACGAAATCAACCAAAAGCTTGGACATCGTTGTGAATTGCGCGGGGATTATCAATGAAAATGATTTCGAGAAAGTTGTGAATGTGAATTTAAATGGAGTAATTGGATCAACTTTTCAAGCCATTGAATATATGAGAGCAGATTCTGGCAAGGGAAGTGGTGGAATCGGTGGAATCATCTTGAATATTGCCTCTATTGCTGGTTTAGCACCTTTTAGTCCGCTTCCCATTTATACTGCCACTAAATATGGCGTTGTAGCCTTCACTCGAGCTTTAGCTGATGGACGAGAGAATTTGGGCATTAAGTTCTTAATCCTTTGCCCTGGAGCAACGACATCTAAAATAATGGACAAAGTCTCCAATTCTGAGAAACTGTTGGCTAAAACTACTCCACAGAGTCCATCTACAGTGGGAAAAGCTGCTGTTAACATAATGAAAGAAGGCAAGAATGGAAGTGTTTGGGTCATTAACAATGCTGAGCTCACAGAGCAATTTTTACATGACATGAAATTTTGAATTTTATTCGTATTTACATTTTTGTTACATTTCAATAACAAATAAATGAAGGAAATGTGTTTCTGGAAGATAATAAACATACCTATCCTTTCTTCCTCCTTAGTTCTCTGGCTGTACATTCTTGGGGAGGTGGTGTGTCCTTCAGATAATTTCATTTTTCGGGGCCTGATCACCCCCAAACCACTAAATCACGACTGGACGTGACTCCAGGAGTCCGAAAATACTCATCTCCAAAATGTGTGTACGCACATCACTGCCTAACCTCTGAACAGATCTGGCTGAAATTTGGCATAGGTAGGGCATATCAGGTTGGGACATAGGCTATATGAGAACTTCCCCCAACTCCTCTATCTGGTACCTTCCATACAAAATTCCCCTATTTTTCGACATTTTTTATGGTAATCATCAAGATGTTGTTTTCAGTGACTTCTTCTGCAGTAAAGGTAAGAACTAAACAAATGAATGATAGGTGACAAAAGGGAAGTGTTGGTTTGAAAATGACGGAGAACTGACCGAAGACAATTTGCCAGAAATTTCTTTCTGCGAATTATTTTTATTGCCTCAACAAATTTATTAACTTCCCCTATTTGCTGTGTGTCTGTCTGTCTTCATGTGATCGTTTGTTATTGACCTGGGACTTGGGAACATTATCATCACCGTTTCCCTTATCCAGAAGCAAGTATACTGGCGCAGCCACTTCGCATATTTACTTTTACAAACCAAATTCCCAGATAAAATTTAATACGAAAGCAAAGAAAGTCCGCGAAAATTTAATACTCATATACCTACACATCTTATCTTTCTCTCTTTGCTCGTATCTCTACCAAAATTCACAACTCATATTCATTCGTGGACTGATTGTTGAATTGTCAGCTTATAATAGAATTGCTGATCTTTTACTTTCTAGTAATTTGCAAAAATGTCTTTTGTGAGTAAAATAGCTTTAGTTACTGGAGCAACTGGAGCGATAGGGAGTGCAATTTGTGTGGAGCTCCTGAAGAATGGAGTCAAGCATCTGGCAGCTCTGGATATTCACTCAGATAAGCCGCAGATTGTGCGTGAATGGAGTGAGAAATTTCAAGATTCCTCAATCAAATACTTCCAAGTGGATGTGAGTTTAAATGAGGATCTAAAAAAATGTTACGAGGATTTCACGAGATCAACTAAATGCTTGGATATCGTAGTAAATTGCGCTGGAATTTTTAATGAAAATGACTTCGAGAAAGTTGTGGATGTGAATCTTAAAGGAGTGATTGGATCAACTCTTCAAGCCATTGAATACATGAGAGCAGATTCTGGCAAGGGAAGAGGCGGAATTGTAATGAATATTGCCTCTATTGCTGGAATAGCGCCCTTCAGATCATTTCCTACTTATTCTGCCACTAAGCACGGTGTTGTAGCCTTCACTCGAGCTGTAGCTGATGGACGAGATAATTTGGGCATTAGGTTCCTAATTCTTTGCCCTGGAGCAACGATATCCGAAATAATGAACAAAGTCTTCAATCCTAATTATGACTTTATGAGTGATAAGAATACACAAGAAGCAGGTTTGGCTAAATATATACCACAAAGTCCATCTATAGTAGGAGAAGCTGCTGTGAAAGTAATGAAAGAAGGCAAGAACGGAAGTGTGTGGGTCATTAACAATGCTGAGCTGACCGAGAATATCGTACCAGATATCAAATTTTGAATTTTATTTGGCTTTTCATTTACACTGTATTACGTTATTAATAAAAAAAAATATAAATGAAAGAAATATATCTGGAAGGTACAAAAACAAATATTTCTTTCTAACTGTCTGGCTCTAAAGATTCTTGGGATGTGTTTTCTTCAGATAATTCCGTTGTTGTATCCAACATGTTTTCTTCCTTCTCTTCTGACGACAAAGACGACAGAGATGTTGAGGGTTTCTGTGAGGTATTACCTTCAGTAACTTCTTCTTTTGATGAGCTTGAAGTCTCTGAATCCACAGAATATTCCCCATAACCGTAAGCAAACCCATATGGGAAGTAAATCTTCGGCTCACTGTCTGCTGGCAGAGGTGGGAGAGTGAGGTCCTCAACAGGTTCTGGGGGAGCTTCTGCGGGAACAATGGGTCCAGTGGCTGGATAAGGAGCCAAGGGTGTGGGAGTGTTGGCTGGGTTGGCTGTGTAAGTGATGTTAGAAGTACCGGGTATTCCTATCGCCTGTTGAATAGCCGTATTCTCTGCCGTATCCTTCCCGTGATCTCGATGATCGTAGATGTGGACTTCTTTTGGTCCTCCATATCCATATCCACTTCCATATCCTCCACCACCCCACCCACCTCCACTGAGACTCCTCACTGTTCCATATAGAGCCACTCCGGTCAGGATGTTGGACAAGCTGAATAGGGATGATTTAGGCTTCTGGTAGCCCCCGTAGAGTCCACCACCCATGCCACCCATTCCTCCCATACCCATCATAGGGGCCGCTCCCATTCCACCAAAGCCACCAGCTGCAGCTCCCGGATAATATCCATGACCCCCCATTGCGTAAGGATTGCCTCCCATTTGGCCGCCATATCCTCCATATCCAGACTGCATGTAGGGATTGTGGCCATGCGAGGGTCCCATATTCGTAGGTCCCAATCCATAATGTCTTGACGAATCCACTGCGTGAGACATTTGGGGTGAGTGTTGTTGCTGATAGGGAGAGTAGCTCTGATGGGGGTGGGATTGACCGTGATTGAGCGATGAATAGGAAGGTGGATGAGCATTTCGGGGCGAATAAGCCGGTGGAGCTCCTCCAACTTCACACCAAAATTGGAAAATGCAAAAGAAAAGAGAAATAAAAGCCTTGAGAAAAAGCTTATCATGGCGTGAGAGCTTTTTCTGGCAGTTAAATGTTATACACGTTATCGAAAATAATATAGGGAGTGTGTGGTTTATTGTGGACAGAGAAGTTTGGTCTTCGCGTGTTGTTAGTAATTTTATTTTTTTTTTTTTAATTTAATCCGAGAAAAGGAATTTGTATTATTGCATATGAATTAATTTTCTATAATTTAAGTAATAAAACATTTTTTAAATATCAAAATGAAACTTAATGATTCGCTTTATATTATCAAACAATATGATAAGGATTCTTTGCAAAAGTTTTCCATTTTAAATATATATAGAAAATAGGTTTAAGACAAATAATCTTTATCTTGATTAAAATAAAACAATCCCAATGATTTCCACTCTCCTCTATGATTGAACAAGCGTAAAAACTCCCAAATCATCATGACTAAAAAAATTGCATTTTCAATGAAAAAAATTCTTCGTTTACTTACTAAACGGAGCATGACTTGTGAACAAACATCGTTTGTAAGAAAATCTATAAAAGTGTAAATTCTTTACATTCAAATATACCTCCTACATTCAATATACCTACGATACCTACTAAATAATACATTATGAACTTTGGTTTCCAGAGAATGTGTTATTTGAAAGCAATTTCTAACCATACTGGAAAATATTTTTTCTCTAGTCTAGAAGTTCACAAATTCCGGCGTTTCTTCTATCTCGAAAAATCTTAATAATAAATTTTTAATTGTTTTTGCATAGAAAAAGGAAGTGTTAAATTACTGAAGTTTTCAAAATCATCAAATACTCTGCGAATATTGATTACTATTGGCTTAATGAGCTAAACGAGAATGACAAGAACTATAAAAAAAACCAGAAACCTTTTTACGTATTCAACCCTTTTAGGATTCATACATGACCCATAAAGAAATTATTTTTTTTATTATTTAATTTTTTATTATTCTATCTTATTTATGCTCACGAAACTGTAAGGATGTACCATTCAAGGAAAAATATAGATTGGATATACGGCTTTCTCTGGAAAATTATATTTAAGCGCGAAAATCAAGAATTTTTAAAATTTTGATCAAAAAAATATTTGCATTTTCTGAGCCTTTCCAGTTTGATTTCGCTCAAAATCACTTTGGAACCTTAAAGCAAACTTAGTTCTGGTAATAATTTTCTAAAAGAGAAAAATTAATAAATTTATAAATTTTCCGGAAACGCGATTTTGGCCATTTTCTGATCTTATTTTGATCCCAATACAAGAAATAATAGCACTGATCAACCCGGTAATGACCAGCAACGCCGCGGTCCTCAAAGAGTTAAGGCTTTTGAACCAAAGACACTTTGCAGGATTTATAAGATCATATATGTATTCCTAAACTTTTAAGCCACTTTCACTTGAACCCGGAACTTGATCACTAATCCACTAGTAATCCAATAAGTTTCCAAATCACTCACTTCCTGGATAGTGATGACTTCCTCCACCAGCTCCTGGATACGGAGGAGGTGGTCCGACCGGAGCACTTGGATTCTGCTTTCCACTGCCTACATTCCATCCAATAGGCTGCTGATTTGCAGCCGGAGCCGCCGGTTTTGGCGCCGAAGCAACGTTAGAGACACTTTTAGGTGCTTCCACGGGTTTCGGAACAGGTTTAGGGGCGGGTGGAGGTGCGTAGTGATGCTGCTGGTTGGATCTGCCGGAGTGTGATCTACCACTGGAGGACTTTGCTCGTCTGCCAATGCCTGAGCGCTTAGCCGCGACTCCCTGGAGAGTCACCAGCAAGCAACTCGCCATCAGCAAGACCTTCAAATCTATCCAGATCTTCATGGCACGAAATAAGGATCAGTCCGTGAATTCTATGTCTGTTCGTGATCGCGCGACGAGAGAGACTGTAGAAGATTTAAGCGCAAAAAAGAGATCCAGATGATTGCGTGTCATCTCAAGTGAATTTACTTTGTTAAGCTCATAAGTTCAGCGACATCCGGTCATTTATAGTGATTGGCATGTTCAGGGTTTTTGGAGTGAAAATTTTTCCGCTAAAAGCATCATTACGCGACGAGTGAGAGATTATGGAGGAGTTTAGAAAGGTTCTTAAAGGAGAAATTATTTTTCTCACACGAATTTTTCACAAAATCTCTAAAGATTTTACTTTAATCGCTGTTTATGTCATCTGTTGAGCTAAAAAACCACGATAAATCTCAAGAGATATATTATATTATTTCTCAACACAATTGTAATGTGATTGTGAGCAATTTACCAATTGAGCATTTATTGCGCGATGCCTCAACGGCTATAGGAAAATAAATCCAGTTTTGTGCTACAAACGACTCATGTGAATTCCATTCCGGCCATTCCGAAAAGCTCTTTGTCACAATTTCGCAATGCGCCCGTGCAAGACCTAGAATGGCGCAGACCATCGTCACAATCGTGCTATATTTAATTTTAAGGAAAATAATGATTCAGGTGAATGATACGCTCAAGTGTGACGCCTCTTTTGATCAAATTAAATGGCCAGGCAAAGCCTGATAGATAAAGCTTGCCGCAAGGGGGAAATAATTGGCAAAGAAATGACAATAAGATGAGAATAGCGGAATACTACACTTAATATTTTACACTAATTTTATGTTGAAGGTCTGATTTATCACCAAAATGTTTAAAATTTCTTCAAAGTCCATAGGAAAAGCTTCATTAGATTTTATTATAATTTTAATTATCCCACATGAATATGCTGAATATGCGGATATAAGTAATTCCTTATGATTTTTCAATTTTACCTTGATTAATGCTTTCACAATTCTTATTTATTTAATATTCTAAGAGGTTTTCAGCACAATTGATGATTCCCCACCCCAGTCACAATTCTTAAGTTCTTAAGGTTGTTTAGACTATCGCCAGTGGCGATTATTGCTTTTTTGATAAATTGCTCTAAGTACATATTATACTCATATTTTTAAAAGCAAAAAAATAAAATAAAATACCTATGAGGAAAAATTGAAAAATTTGAAGCTCAACTTATTATAATAGGTATAGGTACTTGCGAATATTATAGAGGCCCACCTTGAGTCGTTTTTAATTGGATAAGAAGCGTTTGCTAGTATCTATTCTATTATTTATAATAGCTTTATTTGAATATTTAAAAAAATATAATACCTACATGTAAAGACATTAATTTGTTTCCAATTATTTCCCCCTTTCTTTGCCACGAGATTTCACTGTCTTATCATTTGCAGGGATTTTTAAAAAGATCCATACAAGTTTATAAATACGATCGCCCATTGGACACCTTAATCCAGTCCGTTGAGAGCTCCCATTTGATTTTATTCCGAGCAAGTGATTTTCTTTAAGTGAATAAAGGCGAAAGTTTTGTGATTGGTCGCAAGAAAATGAAGATTTTTTGGATTTTTGCTGCTCTTTTGGGCATCTTTGCCCTGGTGAATGGCCTGCCGGTGTCTGGAGAGCAAAAAGAAGATATTCCGGGAGATGTTGAAACCCCAGAGGAGACTCCACCGCTTGAGGAGGGTCCATCAGAGCCAGAATCAGATAATCCCTGGGGATCAAAGATCGGAAATAAGGAAAAAAATCAAGTAAGTTTCTCCAAGTATAATATCTGATGAAATTTTTCCCGCGTAAAAGCAAAGAAAAATATAATATTCACCTCTGGTGAATTACCGCAAAAGAATGGCTTAGTGTTATCTAAATCCTCCGCAAGGATTAACATGTGCCGACGGTTTTTTTATCGTCAAAGAATGATAGGGATAAAGCCATTTCACCTGAGCTGTGTTTGAATGAAAAAGTGGGGAAATTGCTGCGAAATTAATGTTTCTACGATGTTTCTCTTGCAGGTCAACGTAATTGAGGCACCACTGGTTTGTCCTGAAGGACAGCTTATTGATCACAATGGAGTCTGCAGAGAGGTGTGGTAGATTCCAGGCTAAGCCACTGTCCATGGTCCACTCGTAGGAATGACGAAATTAAATGTTTAGCAAAGCATTTTCTCATCTGTTTTATTCGCAAGAATGTCTTTGTACCTTAAACCTCGAGATTTCATTTGATATTTATCCCAAACAATGTTATCTACATTTATAAATAGTTGTACAAGTTTATATAAATAAACCGATCCTGAATCACGAATATTCCTGGAAAATCAATGTTACCTCTAAGAAACTTTTGCTCTTGTACATTTGAATTGTAAAGTGTTGCGAAATATCTCTGTTTGCTTTTCTGTTCAACGATGATAGAGAGATAACATTTTCTGAAAACAAACAAATCCTTCTGCAAGTCATCACCATTGCATGGGTTAATTGATTACAGTCAGTATAAAAGTCTGAACAAGTCTCTCCTTAACTCAAGAAGCTCGTCCCTTTTCTTAAAACAAATAATGGAGTTTTCCAAAAAAAAATATTAGATATAGAATTTTTTAAGTGAACTGACCATAAGTACATTCATACATTTGTAATTAACAAGGCGCAGAGCACATCTATTAATTTTTTTTTCTGAATCAAAAAGTGATCTCTGGTAAGACCCTCTCGGATAATTCGCCACTTTTTATAACCCAAACACTTCCATTCTTGCCGTCTCGCATTATTTTCACAGCTGCTTTCCCAACGTCAGAAGGGCTGAAATGAAAAAGGTTTTATTTGAACGGATTATCCTCCGATGTTTCTACAAATTTAAACAAGTAAAATTTAAATTTGTCGTTTTAAAAAATGGCTTGTGCTTTTCGCCATAAGGAGTTCTTTAAAAAAAAATACTGGTAGATAAAGATATTTCAATGATACTAACCTCTGTGGCAAACTAGAGAGCTTGCTTGGTTGGTTCATGAAAGTATATTCAGGGTTGAGGAGGTTATACATCAATTCGGATGTAGTTGAGTGTGGGCAGAGGATCAAGAACCTAATGCCCAAATTCTCTCGTCCATGAGCCACAGCCCGAGTAAAGGCTACAACGCCGTGTTTAGTGGCACAATAAGTAGGAATTAAACTGTAGATGTTTAATCCAGCAATAGAAGCAATATTCAAGATGATTCCACCTCTTCCCTTGTCAGAATCCGCTCTCATATATTCAATGGCTTGAAGAGTTGATCCAATCACTCCGTTTAGATTCACATTCACAACTTTCTCGAAGTCATTTTCATTAAAAATTCCCGCGCAATTCACAACGATGTCCAAGCTTTTAGTTGATTTCGTGAAATCCTCGTAACATTTCTTCAGTTCTTCTGACGAACTCACATCCACTTGGAAGTATTTTATTGAGGAATCTTGAAATTTCTCACTCCAGTCGCTCACAATCTTTGGCTTGTCTGATTGAATATCTAGAACCGCCAGATGCTTGACTCCATTTTCTAGGAGCTCCTCACAAATTACACTCCCTATCGCTCCAGTTGCTCCAGTGACCAAAGCAGTTTTATTCACAAGAGACATTTTGCAAGATCTTAGGGTTTTGTTTTATCAGAACACCAAAGAGATACTATTACGCGACGAAAGCTTATGACCACAGACATTGTGTTATAATTGAGTCTTTAATTGGGTAATTTTATTTTAATTTAGTAAATTAAATTTAGCATTTAAACTAGCCAAAAAATTAACATGTTACACAAGACGTAAGCTACTTTTTCTCTTGATTCGAAACATACGAAACTCAAAAAATGCATAGGTACTGGATGAAAGAAATTATAAAGTAAATTTTCAGTTTAGATACCTCACTGCGTCATAGGCTAGGTCGTAGATAAACGAAACCTAAAGGTTGATTCGAGGTGCTTCTGGTTTATTGTGGTGTATTTTTTTATTTATTTATTTTTTGTAATTCCTGCTATTTATAAAATATTCGTAAAATCCAAAACGCGGGGTGCGAAACGCCTTACCTTAATCTGGATCAGGAAATGATCTCTGGTAAGACAGTTTCGGATAATTCGCCACTTTTTATAACCCAAACACTTCCATTCTTGCCGTCTCGCATTATTTTCAATGCTGCTTTCCCAACTTCAGACGGACTGAAAAGAAAAAAATTCAAGAAAAAATTAATTTAGTCGGATATTCTCAGATGTTTTATTTTACGGATTCAAAAAGTAAATTTCAATGATTAACCTTTGCGGCAAATTAGATAGTTTTTTTGCGTGGTTCATGAAGGAGTATTCAGGGGTGAGGGATTTATCCAGCAATTTGGATGTCGTTGCTCCAGGACAAAGAATTAAGAACTTAATACCCAGAATCTCTCGTCCATGAGCCACAGCTCGAGTGAAGGCTACAACACCGTGCTTAGTTGCAGTATAAGTGGGAAATGATCTGAAAGGCGCTATTCCAGCCACAGAAGCAACATTCAAGATGATTCCACCTCTTCCCTTGCCAGAATCTGCTCTCATGTATTCAATGGCTTGAAGAGTTGATCCAATCACTCCATTTAAATTCACATTCACAACTTTCTCGAAATTATTTTCATTGTAAATTCCCGCGCAGTTCACAACGATGTCCAAGCTTTTGGTTGATCTCGTGAAATCTTCGTAACATTTCTTCAGATCCTCCTCCGAACTCACATCCACTTGGAAGTATTTGATAGATGAATCTCGAAATTTCTCACTCCAGTCGCTCACAATCTTTGGCTTATCTGATTGAATATCTAGAGCCGCGAGATGTTTGACTCCATCCCTTAGGAGTTCCTCACAAATTACACTCCCTATCGCTCCAGTTGCTCCAGTGACCAAAGCAGTTTTATTCACAACAGACATTTTGCAAGATCTTAGAGTTTTCTTCCAGGCCAACACCAAAGAAATACTGTTGCGAATACCCAAAATAAGAGCACCAGGAACACACCAAGAACGACGATTCTTTGTTATGTTACAATTTACTTATTGTGTTTCCTCAGCTGTTGCCTTTTTCGTATCATGCAGAATTGTTTACCTAATTGAAAAATATTGGGAATGACTCCTCAAAGTGAGTGACAAGTTTAGACTCGTCAGAGTGCCACGAAACGTTGCGTTTAGGGAGGAGGGAGTATATTGCGATGAAATTCTAAAAAAAGTATAATATAAGTCTCTCATATCACTATATCAGTTTTGGACTTTTACCGGTTCATTTCCTATTAAACCTTGTTCATATTAAACCATCTTTGGCCTCTAGGTCGGTGGCAAGCGAAGAAACGCGCAACTGAATTGTATTATATTGAATTGAATGAAACGAATTGAATTGAAACGAATCATAAAATAAATTTCAATTTGGCTTAGATACCTTAAATTACTGGGTCATGGGCTAGGTCGGCTAGTCGTAGGTAATCAAAACCCAAAGATTTGATCGAAACTGATTGCTATCTTGTTTATGCTTCTGGTTTATTGTAATATTTTTTTTTATCTATATTTGTAGAGATGTATAAAAGTACTTATACCTACTATTAACCATGTAAAACTTATCTTACCAGACCTTTATCACAGTTATAGTGGTTATAGTGTTTGATAAAGTGAGCTCCAATCGGAAAATCTTCGGTAACTTTATACGCTCTATACAGTGTTGCTTCAGTAGGTAAAATATGTAGGTGTATATCATAGTTTTATCATCAGCATTATCAAGCTTCGAAATGGTCTGATTAGACGAATGTTAGTTTTACTCTAATAGCTACTCATAGCAAAAAGGAAGTCGCGTTTTATAACTTATTGTTCTGAGTGCCCTATCAGTTGCAATAACGCAGTTAAATATCGCGAAGCTTTTATTGCTATATGTCTGTAGAAAGATAACAAAAATTGATAACATTTCAAGAATTGCGCCTACATTTATGTTAATTTGATATATTTTGCATTCAGAAACGGATAGACTTTTATATTTAGATGATCCTAGCAAGAAGATTAAATCACTTAAATATATATAAATGCTTGTAAAACATTCTTACCTTATTTCATGTAAAGCAATGCACAATTAAAGATAATCCCCTGATGAGTTTAACCAATTCCCTTATCTTCTCGCGCCATCAATCATGTTCAATGAGGCGAATGTGACGGAGTCGCATGAGAAATGTGGCCATTAATTTTGTTAAACATCAATTTATTACAATTTTTCCGTGTACAGATATAAAACGGTGTGAGATTATATAATGCATGGGCAAAATTGCCTAAATCTTATCTTTAGCCATTAATTTTATTTCCAACTGGAAAGTTATCGCTCCTAAAAAGATAAAAGATTCGCTTTGTCGGTGTGTTCAAATATGAAATATTTGAATGATGTTTGTGTTGGATCTGAAAGAGGCAGCTCCCTTAGGGCTCGTGTCAGGAAGTTGAGGATTTACTCTCAGAAGATGGGTTTACACTCTCCACGTGAGTTCAAGCGATACCCAGAGGGACAGACCTTTGGGGACTTGATCACGTTGCTAGGCTTGATTTTTTGCTGTATAACGAGGAGGGGAGGATTAAAAAGAGAAAATGATAAGCAAATGTTTTTTTTCTGGAGGTTTAAATATCCATCAAATTTACCTTTTGTGTGCTGGCTGGTTGAATGGAAAATCCAGCTGGAGCAAAAGCCATTGGGGCAGGTGGGGTAGGTTCTTTCTTTGAAGTATCCATGATTTAAACTCAAGTCTTGCACTTCAAATTTTAATATGATCACTTCAACAATTCACTTGATCAACTGTGAGGGTGTCGAAAGAAGACTCTTTGTTTTATTGTGATTTCTTATCACTTCACCTTTAAACAATCACTCAATGATAAGGGTATTTTGATAAGGAGACTGGCCCCAACTATGGCGACCCATAAGACATTTTCCGCTCTGGTAGTCTTTCATATTTCCGGCTTATTGAATAAATTGCTCCGGGCTGAATATTTGAAATACTTAACCTGTGATTGTTGCTGCTTTCCCGAGAAGTGATAAGAAAAATCAAAACAGAGGAGCCCCAACGATATCGCAAACAAATCACGCCTTATGGGTGAGGTAACACGAAAAGTGAATTTGCTGTGGAATTTTTTGTACATTAACGAAGGACAATTTATTGAGACGTCATAGGAAAGTTTTTGAGAAAATATTTGAGCGCTGCAAAATGCGTCAGAAGATCGGTCGGCATTTGCCATACTGATCGAGACGATGGCCGGGTGGACACACTGTCGGAGCTTTGATCACGTTGAACAGTTTCGGGATCTGCAAGAAAGCACATTAAAAGTCTCTGTTAGGCAAAATAATCTTGAATCACTATATATTACATGAACTTTCACGCAAGGCGGCTCTTTCACTTCCTGTCTGGTTTCGGCAAATTTGCTCTCATTTACTTGACGACGCTTTGAACTTTCACCTTCACTTTTCACGTAATCCACAGTAGAGCTTTTAGATGCCATTTCTTTTATGATTGGAAAATCCAGTTCTTGATGTTGGTTTCGCGCTGACAAAGCTTAAACTGGTTAAATGTGAGCGTGTTTGAGAATATATTCACTTCTTATCAAATTTGTCTTGACGCTTTTTATAGACATACCTTCACGACTCACAACTGTGAAGACTAATGCAATCGATGGATTTTTTGTCTTATCCATTGACCGATACTATTTTT
Source organism: Phlebotomus perniciosus (assembly GCA_918844115.2). NCBI lineage: Eukaryota > Metazoa > Arthropoda > Insecta > Diptera > Psychodidae > Phlebotomus > Phlebotomus perniciosus. Next base: position 45,184 of record CAKKOB020000145.1, on the reverse strand, counting down.
TTTTTAATTCCTAAAGTGGATTTTCTATTTCCTTTTGATGAATAATTCTGTTTCTCGGAAAAATCAGAAGCAAAACTAATATGGAAGGAATTTATTTGCAGAAGTTAATTGTAATATTGAAAGCATTTTATAATTTTTGAACAATAGATCTAAAAATAAAATAATAATAAGAAGGAGAGAAACAGCTCTATGATGCTCCTTGATGAGTAAAATCCAATAAAACAATTTGCTGCAAGAGATTTTGAAAAATTTCTACAATCTTTAGAATCTTTGCGACCGTGACGAAGGTAAGACAACTGCAAGACGTTATCACAGAAACATAAAATTAAACAACAAAAGTGATAATAAGAAAGGCAAATAACATAACATTAAACCAACGCTAAATTTTTGTGTTTTATCATTTTATTTCATTACCTATAATTTCTTTTATAATAATTTTCTTTAAATTTTACTGCTTATATTTTATGTATTTTTCATCATTTTTTTTCTTCTTCTGCATCCACTTTTTTCATGTAACTTAACTGACATTTAGCATTACACATTATTACATGTTTTTTTCTGTTTTTATAAATGATTATTTCTTCAGTGATCTTTTTTTTAAATTCATCCAATTGTTTTACTTGCTTCGTTTTCAATGAATTGGTTTTGCAAAATTGTGTCAAAAGTGTGTTCCTTGTGGAACATCCTTATCGCTTTACTGACCATTTGTCTTGCAGTGCGGAAAAGCCATGCGATTCCCTTAACTGCGAGAAGCACTACCCTGCTGGTGTTTTTTTCGTGTGTTGATTTTCCATCATTAAATTCATTTTATAAATTAGTTAAATAATCTTCTTTAAACATACTCAATGACGTTTTAATAACTATAATGTATTCTTTTCAACGAGAATAATAATTTAATGTTTATTGTTTTCTTTCAATTATAATTCATTTTTTTAATAGTATTTATAGCTCTTTTCACCACCTCTTGTGTGTGAATGTTACTCACTTGCGTCGTTTTAAAATTTGTTTTCTCATCCAGCTTTTTTTTCTTAATAATTTCTAACAGATCTCTTCATCCACTGTGATTTTCTTTCATCAATTAGTTAAATTTATTATTTTTTAAATAATTATACTTTTAAAATTTTATTTGCGAAAGTCATATTACATAATTTTTTTCATTTTTTATTTCAAATATACATAACTACAATGCCTAAGCTCTAGGTTTATGTACGCCACCGCATTTTTCATTTTTTTTCATAATTATACTCACTAAGAATTCAATGATTTGTTTTTTTATCATCTCAAAATTTGCACTTATTGGAAATAAAATCTTTTGCCGGTAATCAATAAAATTAGGAAATCTTTTAAGTAAACTGATAGGATTTTTTTCGAAAAAGTAAGTCACCGATTTATTAGTTTAAACTTTTTTCCTAACATTTTCCTAAAATCGGAAATATAAAAGTCTGCTCAGAAATTGTGAAGAGGTGGGTTTCTATATGAGACTCTCTAAAAGAACTGATTTATCGATCAGAGACCAAGGATTCAAATGAAAAAAAAAACATTCTTTTCAAATTCACTTGATGAATATCTTTTATTTTCCATTAAACAACTCACGATTCAAGCATATTATGGTTATTAATTCTCTTCGCCTAAGTAAAGGAAAAATGTTAATATTCACAAAGGGCTTCTCATTTTAATATTTCGACCAAGTGATAAATTTGATAAAAATCAATAAAATACTTCGAAACAATTAAATATACTGTGAATCTAAATACTCTTTCTCTTAAATAATTTATGTTTCTCAATATTTATATATTCTTTAAATCGTTAAACGAAATTTTATTAACTAACGCTCATCAAATTCAAATATACTTTTTGAAAGTTTTCTCTTGGTATGAAGGTGTGTGGGTTTGTGTAGGTTCACTTTTTAAATAGAGTTCATTTTTCAATAGTTCCTAATATATTTAATGTTTTTTTAACAATACTAATTACGCAACACTAATATACAAGTATTTCTTCACTTTATTTTTTTTCATTATTTATTATAAGACTAAAGATGCAGTAGCGTACAATCGATTTCTTTTTTTTTTCTTTTTTAATGTATTTAACACTTATATACGAGGCTCAATTATTGTTTATTATCAATATAACGAATTTATCTCATCTGTTGCTGTCTAAAAATCATCATTCAGTGATTTAATGCATTTTCCATTTTATGTTTTTTTTCTGAGACTTGAAGAGATTTTACATGCAAACACCTCTTTTTGGATCAATTTTATTTCTGTTTCTCAAACCTCGATATCTTGTGTGATGACACACTTAGAGACAGTTGTTTTTCTTCTTAACAAATACTTTTGCATTAATGAAAACTCAATGCAAAACCATTTTTTCGTGCTCTGAGAGTGCTTTCACAGGTTATTTTCACTCACTCTATCGCTATAGAATTTTTCATCAGTTTAATGACTAAATATATCATTTTCTTGTTAATTTATTCACCATTTAATTACTCCCCCATATTTCATTTCATTATTTTTTTTACTACACTTTATCTCTCAGTTTTTCTCTTTAATAATGAACTGTGTGTGAAACTTTTATACAAATTTCTATCTTCGATTCTTGCACACATTCTAATATAGTATAATTTTTTGTTTCTGTTTTTTTTGGGTTTTGAATTTTTTTCATTTTTGCATAATTTCCACAATTTTTATTTTCTTGTGTGTTTATCTCCTGGGCAGTGAATGGAATAGAATGGAAACAGGCCCTTGCGTAATGCTCACATTTTTTTTAGCTTTCTCTTCTCTATATAATTTTAATTAAATACTTCTTTTCTCATTTTTTTCAATATTTTTCCTCGTCTTTGTCTTGTTCTTTAAGATACGTTGCCATTATCAGTGTTTTACATACTTATTTTTTTTTAATCTTTCACTCAAGATTTCACACGATCACTATCACAATTTTAATTAAATTATATATTTGCGATATTACACTTTTTCCTTTTTAAAAATTGTTTTTTTTTATCAATATTTTCACCACTTTTAGTATGAGAATATGTGAAAAAATAATAGATGGAAATTGTTTTCTCAATTTCATTTGATTAATTCATACTATTAAAAATATATTTAGAGATTTTAACAAAAATATCTCTGCTAATTTTTTGGTTTTTCCGTTTAGTATTTCATCTTTTTTTTACTTTCACCTAATAATTTGCATTTTCGGTTGTTCTTATTACTCGTTTCTTTTTTTCAGTATCTTTTTCCACACTATAGCTTGTATCTTGCCGCAGAACTTTCATTACACAAATATATAATTTAATAAAGTATTTTTTATCATCAAATAACGCTCATATTTTTGTACAGATTGAAATAAAAACTCAGCAATATCATCAGTCAAAAATATACCATTACATACTTATAAATTACATTTATTTATAATATCTCCAATCACACTCACAAAATTTTTCAATTTTTTTTTATTTAATTTGTTTCCAGTATTTAATCATACTATTTCTTAAGTTGTTCATTTCATGTAATCTTGGGCGTTTGGTTTTAACGTACTCATTCTCATTTTATTAAATTTTTTTAAGAGACTTTTTCAAGTGTTTTCTCTATCTTTATTCTTTTGGCTCATGATTTTTTTTTTCGAACACCCAACGGTCTAAACTCGATTTAAAGTTTGCAGTTCTAAAAGAATTGTTTCATCATTTTTTTTAAGTATTTAAAACCTTATATTTTACAATTTATTTTATCTACTCAAGCACACTATTTGAAGGTGTTGTCTTCATTAATTTGTTTTTGTATTCTCCTTTAATGCTTGAACATTAAGAAAATGTTTTTCGTCTCAAGTGTCGCTGCAACTTCTGCAATGTTTTACATTCCGGGTTTAAGACGTGGCGCTTTCGAGTACTACAAGTCATTATATCATTACACAAAGAATTAATTTCTCTTGATGATCTTCCCTCTAGATTTCACATTTTGATATTTTCTTTGTAATTTCTTTAAGTCATTTCTAATCATTTTTTGGTTTACGCTTTTTTGTTTTTTTTTACTAAGGTTTTTACTTTAGTTAAAATTGTCACCTAGTCATACGTTTGTTTTAGTTAGTTTTTTTTTTGGTGTGTGCATTATTATTTTTTTTCTCTTTTTTTTTGCCTAAGCCATTCCTTGACTATCCTCCCAGGCGATGTTTCATCCTTCATTTCCATACTGCTTAACTTTGGTTGGTAGATTCTTTTTAAACGCTACTAGTCATAGAATGTGTGTGTTCCCTTAATCAATCATTAACTCAAAATGGACGGAACCCCTCCTTTCGGAGCGATCGTGCTTAATGTTGCGTGCCCATGCCTTGCATTCGATGTTGATAAGGACACCAGCTACGGAGAGAGACAAGAAAATTGTTAGATACATCTTTTACCCTCAAGTAATGTTACTCATTACAGGTCTCTAAATATATACATAGTTTGTCGTAGACGATAATTGGACAACTTCCCACAACTTGATTGATTGAAAGGAGTTTCGGTGGAAGTTTGAAGTGCTTGAAATAGTTTTTGAAGCAATTTGGAAAAGGGTTGAACTTATTGAGAAATGACATAGTGTATAAAATATTGATTGAAAGTGCAAATGGGGCTCACATTTCCATCAACTACTTGAGAAAAAAATCTTTAATAGATAATTTAATGAGACTCATTACAAAATTAAGTAAGCAAAACTATTTATGTAACACAGAACCAGTTCAAAATTAATTGGAGAATTTTAGGGGGATGTTTTGCATTATCTAACATGTTATAGAGACCCAATTACTCCCATTTCATGTTGCTGCCAAAATGCACCATTGTTTACCGATGAATGAGGGTCAACTTTAGGAGATTCCAACCCACATCAAGAGCCCTCTTCACGTCATACCGTCAGCATTTGTGAAGCTTCCGCTGAACAAATTAATCCGGTATTGAGGTAAAATCAATTCGAAAATTCCCACAACTGTCGAAGGCCAAGTATTGCCACCCCTCAATGTGTTGGCATTTAATCCTAAATGCTCTCTTTTTCTCTCAAAATGTATTTACTTAACATCTCAATTATCGTTAAGCGATATCCTCGATATCCTATTTTCGTGTGGGACTCAATATCATTTAGATCATGTTGTGTGTGGAGAAAAAGGCGGCTTAGAGGACGAAAAGGAGGAACGACATTTATATTATATTATCCACTTCAAAGTGTATGTATTATGGATCAATAACAGTGGCTATGTCGATGCATGGAGATTTTCTACACACGAAAAATTAGCGCATGCTCACTGAGGGGCAACACCAGCGCTATGTAGGTCAAAGGAAATAGATGTTGCGAGAGAGATGCGGCACTTAGTGAATTTATTTAATAAATCTCACCAAGGATATTTCAAAAAAAGGAAGGAGAACTCAGAAAATTAACAATTTCCTCTCTGTCTGATCCAATGAGGGATTTCATAGATGAAGAAACTTCTTATCAGTGAACTCCAGAGATGCGCAAGGACACTTCGAGGGAGAAAACATAACCAAACAGGAAGCAATAATAGATCCCATTCACACTCACGGCCCCAAAGTGAGACGGAAGAGCAGGGGTTGGAGGTGAGGGATGATTGTTGAGTATCCGGTGTGGCGTGAAAAGCATGACATGTCCAAAACAGAATTTATCGCTTCCGGGCACACGGAGCTTTTTTCCGACAGTCGATTTTGGATTATGCTTGTTCGCTGATTTTAATGCAATGCTGCATGTGAGTATTGCAAACTAAACAGGGATTGGAATAGGGCGATATTTAGTTAAAGTGAGAACTCTACCTATATTATCCTATAAAAAAGTTTAACGATTTTAAAATTCAGTTTTCATAATCAGACTAGATTTCAATCTTCTTTTAATAATATTTTTAAATTAGCAAATTTAAATGAGGACGAAAATCTCTTTCAAATTTAAAATTTGAAAATTTATATAAAAAGATATTCAAGGCTAAAGATATATCTATTACGATAGTAACCGTCGTTAAAGTCAGAAAAAATAATAAATTTTGAAAGCATTTTTAAAACTATTACCTATATTGTAAATTCTAAGAGATCCCTGAAACTTTAACGACATACATAATTAATTTTTACTCAAAAATTTTTATCAAATGTCTTGTAAATCTTATGTTACTAAAATTAAACTTGTTCTTTTATTTTATATTAATTTCCTTCGTTTTTAAATTCTATGACCAGAAACTCAAAGTACGAATTTTCACACAAATCACCCCTAATTTAAATGCATGTTACACCTTTCAGTTACATAGTTACATTTCAACTAAAATGGACTACCTATAGACATAATAATTTGTTGATGGGAAGTAAAAACAGAAACTTTCCACAATATAGCGCATTCAGCGCATTATGTGAGTGGAAAAGTGTGCATGATTGTGGGAAGTTTTTGCTAATTGGGAAAGTTAAATGTATCAGTGATAAGCTGAAAATCCTTCCAACTCAATTCAATTTTCCAATATGCAAATGTATACTTACTTTTAGGTCGTTCAAACAGGACAGCGACGAGTGGAGGAAGGTATCCCTTGGTGTTCCGGAAGGGGAAGAAGTAGCCAGGAAAGCCTCTTCGTGGGAAATATTGAATATTCCCGATATTCTCCACATCAGCCGGATTCTCACCCTCGCACGATACCCACACCACGTTGGTCTGTAAACGTCTCTGATTTTATCAAATTTGTTGAATATGCATTCATTTTTGGTATTAGTGCAAAATTAAGACTTTTGTTACATCTCTCTTTTCATTTTTATCGCTCTTTCGCTGTGAAAGAATTTCAACGGGTTAGAAATAATAAAAGAAATGAAAAATAATTTTGCCTTATAACGTTCAGTGTTTGACATTAAAACTATTAACATAAAATTGGATATTTGTTATTTGTTAGTCACTGGTGGTCCGAATTAAACATCATTGAAATGCATATCCATTTAAAATGCATTTTCACGGAGACACGATTGAATCTGCCAATTGGATGTGTTTAAAATGTGCTAAATCGGCTAACAAAAATCTTAGAAAAAAAATTGTCTAGGGTTGTAGGTGGTTGAAATGTTCACCAATTTTTCAGTGTCTTTTCTTCCATTCTAGTGTTAAAAATAATTCCTAACCTATTAGGGGCTTTATTTAAACACTTTATGAAAAAAAGATCTCGACACTGAGTGAAGAAGTCCAATTTGGAATTTGATGAAGAAGTACAACCCCAGATAAGGCACTTGTTCTTAATTGAATATGGAGAAGAGAAGACAGAAATGCGTGCTTCGGGATGAATGTTAAACAAGAAGGAAAATTACAAAGTGAGAGAGAAAACAAAATGTAAAAAAAAATCTGTATAAAGTTGATTTTGATGGGATGAATTTTGTTATGGCATTAATTTACACACGAAACACTTTTATCTTGCAGGATACACAAAAATGGACAGTGATTTTTTTTCTTATATCTGAGAAGATGAAAAACTTCCTGAGTGAGGAATGTCTTGTGAGATGGAAGAGTCATTTATATGGTGAGAATCTCTCATGTCGAGAGAGAAAGAAACATATATGTATATAGAATGGAAAATATTTTCAAGATCGATACTCACATTTTTACTGCCTCGCCTCTCCTCGGCGGCGATATGCTGCTTCAATTCTTCCGGCATGATGTCAGGTAACGTGGTAGCATTCGTATAAATGTCTGGGATCCAGTTGTAAATCTACATAATATTTCACGCAGTGTTAAAATTTAATCAAAACACACCCACACGGAGGGACTCACCTTATTTAATTTTAAAAATATGCACGGTGATGATTTCGGGAAGTTATACCGTTTCGCAGCAACACACGGATCCCAGCTCTTTGCCAGCACGTTACAAACTTTTCCCTCAGGCGGAGGGTGATCAAAGTCGCAGTCCACACGGTTCTCCACTTTGGTTTCATCCATATATGCTGGAAAAATTAAAAAAAAAAAAACGAACGAACTTTAGGTAATCACATCATTTTTATGATTTTTGTTTTAAAAATATGCAAAACATACTGATAAAACATATTTATATGATAAGAATTGCATAGACAGCGAAAATCAAGCTCCTTTGGACCGAATACTTAAATTTAATATGTTTGAAAAATATAAGTATTTTGTTTGATCTAAGCAAAATTGCAGTAGGGGGTGGCGCCTCAGTTTGGTACAGCTGCTAGTTTGGTACAACACAATTTTTCATGTATTTTTCTTGAACGGAGCTGGTCTACTCTATATCATGATAGTAGGCCTTAAGCTCTATATTCTCTGAAAAAATAGTAAGCCTCCGTTCAAGAAAAATGCATGAAAAATTGAGTTGTACCAAACTAGAAGCTG
>CAKKOB020000145.1:15641-36754 GCA_918844115.2 Phlebotomus perniciosus | reverse complement strand
GGAAAGCTTTTATAGAAAGCTTTCTGGGAAAGCTTTTATAGAAAGCTTTCTGGGAAAGCTTTTATAGAAAGCTTTCTGGGAAAGCTTTTATAGAAAGCTTTCTGCGAAAGCTTTTATAGAAAGCTTTCTGCGAAAGCTTTTATAGAAAGCTTTCTGCGAAAGCTTTTTTAGAAAAGGTTTTCCCGCCTTCCCCTATTGGTACCTGTCATTCAAATTTACCCATTTTTCGGGCATTTTCGAGTTTTTGACCATAAAAATGAAGCGCTAGCTGGTCACGACGTACGATAGGGTAGATCAGAATGGGTACACCTACAACCCCATACCATATAAGAAGGCCCCATCATCCCCTATCAGTAACTTTCATACAGATTTATCATTTTTTTCAGACAATTTCGACTTTTTCATCACTAAGATGATGCGCTAGCGGCTCACAATGTATAAAGGGGTTAATTGGGGTAATGTGGCCTGTAATTTAACATTATAGGGGATTGCCCCCCCACCCCCTTTCGAGCCTTTTATACAAAAATCCCTTATTTCTGATTTTTTATCTGTTAAATGAATCTTCTCAATCAATTTAACGAACCCAAGTTACTACACAATCCACAAACCACGCAAAGAGAGGCGCGAAGCGCCTCGTAAATTGTATAGTTTAGTTAAGATTAGTATAGACTTGCTTGTGGCTGGGCTTTCTTTCTTGGTCAATTAATTTTAATTCTTTTCTCGATTCTTTTGCAATCCGAAAATTTAAAACAAAATAATATCAAGAATATGAATAGCAATTATTATTCTTTGCTATTCACATGGCAATATTTCAATCAACAGAATTTTACGGTTGAAACCGATTTAACATTATTTTCAAGTGGAAAATCATCAAATTTCCACTCATTTCCAGTCTGTTCTACATTTGTGAAGAATCTCTGAAAAGAATTATCTTGCAAAACTCTATAGAAGTGCAAGAAATACCGTTTACCCAATCACGGGCTTTTAAAACACTTAATTCAGTACTTAAAATCACCCGATTCGATAGCATGTTTTGCACTTGTAGGTATAGTTTTTCCAGAAAATTCTTTGTAATTTTTTTCACAAAAGTAAAACAGACAGAATATGAATGGGATTGGATGATCTTCTACTGGAGAATGTAATTAAATCGTTTTCAACCGTCAGAATCTGTTGACAGAAAATTGCCATGTTAAAAATTTGATACGAATTATTATATAATTGTGAGACTATCAACATTAGAAAATCTTTTTATTAACTTTAAGAAGAAAAACTAAAGATCAGTTCAGATTTCAAGAATTTCAAAAATGTTCTTTAAAAGCAATAAATTTTTCTTGGAAAATACTTAGTATTTAATAATAATTGAAAATGAAATAAGTAAAGTCACGTGAATATCAATTTAAAAAAAACGCTTCCACAAAAAGGCGTTTCCACTATTGAAGTCTCTTATTTAGTTCAAGTATGCGGTATGCTATGTAAGACATGACTCAAGTGTCTGCTGGGTATTTCAGGGTTGCCATATGCAATCGTGGGTTTTCCCCCGAGCACTGTGAAGTGAGCAGAAGGTCATTTCAAATTCACCCACCTTATTCAACTGCCATGAACACGCCTTCCTTCCTCCAAGAACAGCAAAAGACGCAAAAAGAAGTGAAACGCCATTTTTATTTATTAGTTTTATTAAGGAAAAAATTCAATGAACGATTTTTTCTCCATTTTTTTCTAGTTACATCAGTAAAAAATCTTATGCTGTAGGTAACGAGAGTTTTGTTTTTTATCAAGATTCGAATACAAAGATTTTATGAAAAATTTTCATTGATATAATCTGATGAAAAATCCTTACATTTTAGTGATATTCTCGCAATTTATGACATATGTATAATATGGTGATAAAAGTGTCGCTCTAAGTAATGTCGAATGATTTTATGCGTTGTGAGTGATTTTTAATGCGGGGCGAAAAAATCAGTCTTTAACACATTCTCCGCAAAAAGTCGTATCAAATTTCAAAAATATCTTCTCAAATTTCCTAGTGTGTAAGGCAAGAGGCAATGACTTTTCCCTCTCCTTTTCGTCACATTTAAATGTTAAAATGCGAAAAGAAATGCTACAATCAAACAGGAAATCATAACATTTTTTTTGCATACGTTTTTTTTGTACAAAGAAAATAAATCTTATAACTTTACATTTCCCCGATATAAGAAAACTCTTGTTATTGCATATTTATTGCAAATATGTAATTCCTACAGTTAATACAGGAGATTTTTCTTTCTTTATCTTTTCGTATTAATACGGATTAAATGTTATTGTCTCATTATACTCCTAAATGTTATCCTATTTCTTTCTTTTCATTTTTTTTTCACCTAAGATAAATTAAACTTTGGCTCACTAAACTTCCACATCCATCGCTAAAGGAAGAAAAAAAACTATAATCCACAGAAAAGAAATGACAAATAAATACTCTCTTTCTCTCTCTCGTTGCGTGAGTGAAAAAAAATTAACGAATGTTTTACATTAATTATAAATTAAGAAAAAAAACATGTCAATGCATCACTTTTTTGAAATCATCATTTTAGCTGCTTTTCTTATATTTTTATATTTTTAAAACAAAAAAAAAGAGAGAAGAAAAACGCGTGAGGAATTGGTGTTAAAATCGCAGCTGAAAAGCCATTCAACGGCTCAGCAAACCGTCTCCATTGGGACTTTAGTGCTGGTGTTGTTGGTAAAAGTATTATTTGTTATTGTGTCGCCCATCGATGGCAATCCATGCGACGAACTCGAGTGTTGAGGGCCATTTGTGGTGTTCATCACACTCCGATTGCCCTTCGAGCCGCAAATCCTCTTCACAGCCGCCCAGACCTAATGGAAGCTCACAGTGTGAGAAATTGGAGCGCTTTTGGGAATTGTGGGGAAGAGGAGGGGGAGGGTTTCTCTCATTTGAGAAATGGGGGAGGAGAGAATATGAGCAACTTCGTACCTGAGGCTGGCATCCAACAACGATGAAGATGAAGACACCTTGGAGGGCATTTATGAAGTCTGTCACGTACCAAAGATAATTGGGACCTCCGACAGCCCAGGATATCACATCCGCTATCCATGTGACTCCCATGACGACCACCAATTTCAGACAAACTCGCCCCAGAGCAGCTCTACAAGCAAATTTCCCAACACTATATGAGAACAACATTATATCTGCAAGTTTATGTGCTCGCCTCTAAACATTTTACACACACACACACCGTTTGCAATTCGCGCATTTTCAATGCAGCAGTGGGTTGAGGAATATGTTCGATCTTAGAAAGGAAGCAATTTAAATTTTATTTTATTTTTTTAAATTTTATAAATTTTATTTCCTATTCTTATTCATTATAATCTTTTTAAATGTTTTACTGACCAAAAGTAGCAGATCATTTAATAAAGTCCATGAATTTCGTTTCAAGCAAATTTCTTTGCTGATCTATTGGTTGAAACTCAAGAGAAAGAGGGTTTGCGTCTCGAATAATAAATCAATAGTCCTCTTTGACGATTTGATTTATGAACAGTACAGTGCCAAAAGAAAACAGCAATTATTACCTTCCGTATCAAACGTACTCTTTAAAAAAAATCTTCATACGTAATGGAGATACAAACCAACATAATTTAACAATAAGGCCTGTTATTAGCCAAGACACAAACCCGCCTTAAAATGTTTTAGATTTTAAGGCCAAGTTCAGGTAGCTAAATTCTTTTCATAAAATCTTATTAAAAAATGTGTCTAAAATATTTGATCAGTTCATTAAAAAAAAAAAAACAGAAAAATCTAGTAAATTTTACTTAAAGGTGTTAAAATGCTTTTTTTTTTTAAATAAGCTTACCTAAAACTAACCATAAGTTTAAGGCTGCCTAAAGCTTATGATTAACTTTAGGTTCAAGCTTTGAACTTAAGCTTTAAGGCTAAAGTAACCTAGTAAAGTAAACTAGATTCATTCTACTAGCATCTATAATATTTTGAAAATATTATAATAAAGGCAGAATTTTTTTTAAAATAATTTAGACTCAATAATTAGTGGAATGTCGTGGCTTATGGAACAGTTCAATAATAGTCCCAAATTTTGAGTTTTTGAATCTCGAAAAACTGCCAAACCACATTTATTAAAAAAAAAAGTAATAAATAATAAAAAGTAAACTCAAAAAATCAAAATTTGAGACTTATTTTAGTGTTTCATTTGCCCAGATACGTTCCAAAAAACAAGATTTGACCTTAATTTTGAAAGTATCAAATTACCTTCCAAATATTTGAACAAAATGCTTTTTCAATAAAGAACAGGTTTAAGCTTGCGGTTAAACCTATAGCTTTAAGCCAAGTTTAAGCAAGTCAAGATTAAAAGATAAAAGTTCAAAATTGAAGCCAGTCTTAGTTTTAAGCTTTAAGTCAGCTTAAAGGCAGTCTTAAGTTTTAAGCCGGCTTTAAGTTAGTTTCAAGATTAAAGCTAGCCTTCAACTTTTAGTTAAACGTTAAGACAAAGTTAAATTTTAAACCAGCCTTAAGCATTAAGTCAGCTTTAAGTTTTCTAAACAATTTTAACCTTTAGGCAAGACATAAATCTTAAGATAGCTTCAAACTTAAAGTCAGCTTAAAGGCAGTCTTAAGTTTTAAGTCACTTTCCAGTTGAAATGCTGTCTTAAGCTTTAAGCCAGCTTTAAGCTTAAAGGCAAGCCTTAAGCTTTGAGCAAGGTTTTTCACAAAGTAATTTTTTTCTTTATTGACTTGTAAAAGATATTTTGATGATCAATTTTGATATTGTTGATTAAGCTTTAAGTCCGAAATTAATTACAAAACAAATACTTCCTAAATTATGCATAAATTACTCTTAAGCTTTCGAACATCTCCATCAACCCAGCGACATCAATGCAAAATGGACATTTACTATTTTCTCTTTTTGTGCGTGAAAAAAAATCTCATCGCTTATGACTTTAATAGTCTTGTCTGTCCTTTTTTTCTATGATCTCCGCTTGAACTTTAAATGACTGGTGTCACACTTTATGGTAGAGAAGTATAAGTTCCATTAGAGGCCACCACTTAAACTCCTTTGTCCAAGAAACTACTAAGTATGTATAATATAAACTCTTAATCAATTTGATCTTGATGAATTATATGATTTGATGTTGAAGAAAAAGTCAATTTAATCACATGCATTTTCCAAATAATGCTGATCTCTTTGAGATAAAAGCATCATTTGGTTAATGGGTAAGATGAGAATTTCTCATTGATGGTTCAATATTTGTCTCTGTGCGTCATCTAACATACGAAATCTCAGATTAGGCAATTATCCTATTCATTAATGGACAAATGAAAAAAAAACCTCAATTTACATGTGAATAACGTGCAAATATTTACGTTTTAAATTAATTGAAGAGTCCATTTCAATGAAATCTCTTGAAAGGCTTAAATTGTTTCAATGTCTTTTTTGTCATTTTTTATTTTGGCCAGTGTCGCTCTTTCAAAAGAACAAGATTTTCTCACGGAAACCACATAAGGAATGGCTGAAAATGAGCCACCAGAGTATCGAAAAACAAGAGAGAGACAGCCAAGATTTATATTAACCAACATGTCTCAAGGAAACTCACCGTTCTGTTGTGGATTTAACATCGTCTCTCTTCCATAATCCACACGTCAATTGACGAGCCGTTGATGCAAAAAGAATGATATTCACAAAAAGTAAAACACCTATTGGACCAAAGAAGTATGTCAAAATCTCCACGTCACCTATTTGGGAAGAATCACAAGTGAGAAGGAGAAAAAAAAAGAAAACCATTACAATAGAGAAAGTTTTATAGAAGGTGAAAGAGGTAAAAAACATTAACAATCATTTAATATATCAATAAATTTGTCAATTATTGGACCTCAAACATATCATAAAAATCTCCCAAGAAATCCGCAATAAAAATGATTTTTTCCCTGATATCATAAATTATCCCATATGGCCGCGATGCGGTAAAAGTCTCGAAAAACTTGCCCATCATTTCAAGAATGAGATGGACATTAAATTAATAATTCAGCACAGTTGAGTGAAAAATGGCGACTTTTAATCATGTCTCTTACATGAGGACATCCGAAAGTTTAAAATAGAGGGTCAATAAAATCCTGAAATAAGTCGTTTTCTGGTGATAGAAAATTAATGACAATGTTTTTCTGCTCGTTTCTCTCTCTCTCTTCCCTCTATTTTTAGCAACTAGGAAGAGACTCCAAAAATGTGTTCCGATACTCATATAATCGGCTTATTTTGTCAAATTCATCAACATGAACGTGAAATTTGCACGATTAAAGGTCAATTCTTCTAGCTTCTCACCACGAAGTGAAACGTTCGTGATGGTGAAATTCCAAAAAAATTAAGGGGCTTTTAAAAACTCAAAGTGACTTAAGTTGCAAAATTATGAAATTATGCAAAAAAATGAAAGCTTTACATCCCTTAAAAACTCAAAAACTTTGGGTTCTATTTTTGTGCTTTCGAGATCAAATGTTTGCAAAAATTTCAATCTTTTTATTTGCCAAAATTAAAAAAAAAACTGGGAGCTTTGTAAAAATTGAAAGCTTTTGTATTTCTAAGAGCTTTTTAAAAAATCGTTAACACTTTTTCAACTCAGCAAAAAAAACAGCATATTTCCCATAATTCATCCTTTTGCATAAATCATAAATTCAGCTGTCGAAGACCCCCTGTAAAATCTTCTTATATCACCAATCACACGAATTTACCTTCTTCCAAGTGTTTAAAGTGGGAGAATCTGCTGAATAATCGTCATAAATGTAATTTCCTCTCCCTCACAAATTGACAGGATATATTTCACGGTATTATGGCCAATTTTCTCCACCATCGGACACTCTATTTAAAAGTGCTCTGCAACACTAACAAATTGGCAACCAGTTCCAACCCCTTTAATCGCCCCCCAGGCATTGAGCCAAAAACACACCCTCACAACATCCTGTATTCACCCAGAATGAATTTATTTATCGGGTTGAGAGGATTTTCCCTTTTTGGAATCGATTCAAAACACTCCTCTCACCATGTTTTACCCCACAAGGACTGCTGTTCACGTATGTTACGCCTAAAATTATTGCTTTTAGTAGTTTCCTGATGCGTTCTTTATTAAATTTTCCCACCACCGAGAAGAGAGAGAGAGATATTGCATGTCAAAGTTTCTCTAATTGGCAAATTCTTAGAATTTCACTCCAAAATGTCGAGACAACAAAAGGGATCCCTTTTAAAAGTTGGCCTTTTCTCCTCCACAAAACTATTCTCTGGACTCATTCCCTAAAATTACACAGTCGTGTAAAAATGTAACTTCTTGCCAAAAACTTTCTCATTTCTTAGAATTATGTCGTATTTCCAGAGACTGAGAAATAGTTCAACTGGAAGCAGAGGGTGAGCAAGTTCATTTAAAAGAGATTCACTATAGTGATTTTTATCTAATAAATTATGTTAAAATTTTCAGTAAAAAGTCACATGAGCTTTCAGTAGAGAACCTCATGAGAATTTTCATTAAAAAATCGTAAGAGTTTCCAGTAGAAATTTGTATGAGTTTTCAGTAGAAACTAATGAAAATTTCCAGTATAAATTTAAGAGAATTTTCAGTGGAAACTCATGAGAATTTTCAGTAAAAATATTATAAGGGTTTCCAGTAGAAACTCATGAGTTAGCAGTAGAAACTGATACGAGTTTCCAGTAGAAACTCATGAGAATTTGCAGTAAAAATTCATGAGGATTTCGAGTAAAAACTCATAAGAGTTTCCAGTAGAAACTCATACAAGTTTCCAGTAGAAACTCAACAGTTTGCAGTAGAAACTTATGAGAATTTCCAGTAGAAACTTATGAGAATTTCCAATAGAAGCTCATGAGAATATCCAGTAAAAATTCAAGTTTCCAGTAAAAAATTCATATCGAATTTCCAGTAGAAACTCATGAGAATTTCCAGTACAAACGAGTTTCCAGTAAAACTTTTAAACAATTTCTTTGTGAAACCCTCAAAAAATTGAATAGAGCTATATAATTTATGCTAAATGTTATATTTACTCGTAAAATCACGGTAAATTTAACCCTAAATCGTCAAATTAGCGGCGATTTCTCTTTCAAAATTGACAAAAACCATAACATCCAGACTTGCTCACCCTCATTGTCTGGGAGCAACAATTTAATTATCTTCCAGCTTCTTCTTTTGCATATTGAAACTGAAAGTTGGAGCATTCGTAAAATGACAAAGTGTGGCCAGAAACTGAATATATTATTTAAATTTCAACATTCTATGATTCTCGTATTTCCTCCTCTCTTGCATTAAAAATTTATCTGACACACACACATATCATTATAACAAGAAATTTGACTTTAAGATACAAGTTTTATAAAGTAATTAACATTTCGCTGGATGAAATTAAAACATTCTCAATTCAGCCAATTCAATTATCAACAAGAATATCGGAATGTTAAATTTCCATGCATTTTACATAATAATTTTTCTCATTTGGGAATCTCTTTTTTCTTACGCGAAACGGGATTTTCACGAACCGCGAACAAGTATTTTAAAATGCATTAACCATCGAAAAAATTAACGATCTCTCTCAAAATGCTTTAAAGGGAGTAAATAAAAAAAACAGAGCCAGCAAACTGCGAAGCATGTTTCTCCTCTCAGATCTTCGTAAAACTTATTTCCAAACCATAAAAAAGCAAGCCCATTGAGAGATCTAATTAAGCAGCGAGATCTCTTATGAAATTTGACAGTGGATGGTTCGTATGAATGAGAAAGAAGTGACCGATATAGGGCATTTCTCAACGAGAGGTTCAGCTTCTTTTTTTCTTCTTCTTTTTCCTTCTCAACACAAAAGTGTGTCTCATGAAAAACGCGGCAGATGTTCAAGATCTCTTGGGCATTGAGGAGACGTTTAGAATTCTTGGAAAAATATTTTGCAAATCCCTCAGGTAGAGATTTTTTTGCCCTCTTTCTCGCCACTCTAAATTCTGCAAATGTTTTCTGCTGACTTTCCATATGAGACTGTTTGGTGGCTGTTGTAGCAAACAGTCAGCAAAATTGCATTAAATATGTTAGCAAGAGGAGAATCAACATGCATTTATAAACTAAACTATATAAGCAAAATGGATGGAAGAAAAAAATAAATATATAAATTAAAACTTTATAAATAAACTCGCCACAGTGGGTAAATTAAAAGAGCAAAGATAATTTAATTGCGAATGGAACAATCTAAGTGGAACTCTCGTAATTGAAAGTTTCCCCCCGCACCGTTTTCCACTCGCAGTTTATATAATTTTTTTTCTATCTGTCCATCCTCTGCATATTCATTTCCCCCCTTCATGTTTTTCAAACTCAACTTACTCTCTAAATGATAGGAAGAGATAATTGTGAGATCTTACCATAGAACCAGCATCTCGCCTCGCCAAATCGTGGTCTCAAAAATGACTCGTCTGCACTGTCTGGCAAATTGTCAAGAATTGCTGCAACTCCGGAGAAGAGAAGAGGTACACCCCATGCATAAACTTCATAGAGACGCAATCGACACAGTTCTTGGCTTCGCTCGAGAGTCGTGGGACGGAAGTCACTGGGCAAAGGAAGAGATGAAAAGAAAGCTTGCTAAGAGATGTATTTAAGCACGAATATTCATGTTTTTATTCTCCCATCCAATATTCTTCTTCTCTATATCCATTCTTTCACCTAGCAAAACACCCAAACAAAACCCATCATATTTTTCTTCTTCAACTCCTCTCTCTCTCTCGCGATCTCTTAAAAGGCTATCGTTAAATTTTTCATAGAGTAGGTAAAGCTATTTTATTATTTAAAAGCCTATAGACGCGCGTTCTTGAATACCTCCATGCGGACAACGATGAAAGATCATTTTCCCACGTATAGAGGCGGCAAAAGGTATTAAATATAAGAATTTCTTCGGAAAATGTCACATTCTCGCAAGATATTGCAACAAAACACCTCACAGTGGGAAATGAATTATCAATTCAACGGGTCTCACTGACTGGATGCATGTGATATAAAATTGCACAAAATACTACAATTGTTTCTTTATTCAAATTTCCACTCCTCGAGCAATCTTGGGCAACCACGATAAAAGCCCCTTAAATATTTCAGTTATTTAACACTGAAACAACTAAAAACGGAAAATGTGACTGAAAAATCGCTTAAAAGTCCTTTAAAAATATCCAAAATAACCGCCAGAAAGTTGATTTTTGAAGAATTTTAAAAACAAAAAAACAAAATATTATATTAGTCAGGATCATTTACTTATTAAGCGCAAAAAGTAGCTTTTAAAGCAATTTTCTAAGATAAAAAGCGCCTAAAATATTCGAAAAGATTTATTATTAAAAATTAAAACTTAAACTTCAAATGTGATAGATCGCCCGAAGAACGCCTGTTTTCATAATTAAATGGAAATTAACTGGAAAGATGGAAAACAGCGCCTGAGATAAGATAAAATCTCAGCTAAATCTTGCCCAAAAGCGCATAAAAGTCGTTAAAAATATCCTAAATTACCGCCAGAAAGTTGCTTTTAAAATAATTTTAAAAACAAATAACAAAAAGAAACATATTATAGTCAGGATAATTCACTAAAAAGCATCAAAAAGTCGATATTTCTCTAAATAGGCGCCAAAAAGAGCTATTAAACAATTTTGAAAATATAATTAACGCCTAAAAAAGCACTCAAAATATAATAAAACTAATTAAGCGCATAAAAAGCACTTGTAAAACAATTGAACTAAACTCAAAATCGGCCATACTAGTGTTAACCATCAATGAACAGCAAAAATTGTTTGCAAAACATTCTCTGCGCGGATTAATTTCATTTTCATTAATAAAAAGTGAAAATAAAGAATCTCAAGTGTATTGTACTTATTAGCATGGCAAGATAATTATTATTTCTTAATAATGGGAAATTATAGGGGAGTTTAAAGCGGCTTCCTCCAGACTTTCTCTTTTCGCGCTCGCGAGACATATTTTCATCATTATGTCGCATGCAGAAAATCTGGTGAAACGCATTTCAATTTCAAATATTGAGTTGAATGAAGGAATTTAATCCAGATTAATTGTCCCTGAATCTTTTTTTTTAGAAAGTCCGAATGATTTCAACACTTGATAGGTTGTATTAATCAAAAATGTAAATAACATACTCGCTCTATGCAATAAATCATAATCTCCCCCTCCATCATTCACTCTGTGGTGTTTAGAACTTCTGCACGCGAAAATCTTATCCCCGCAACATAATCCCCACAATATATCGATTCATCTAACACGGAAATTAATTGCAAACTTTGCAAAAAAGAAAAAAGCTCTCAATATAATGCTATACCAATTGAAAAGAAGTCAATTTAAAAGCCATTTGAGGAGATATAATTCCCCCAAAGCATAATAAGATGAATAGAGAGAAGAGAAAAAAATAATCGTAATTCTTTTTCAAATTGTTACGAGACAAGGTCGTCTTGTTTCTTTCACACACCAACACGCGGTTCAAATTCCACATCAGAAAGTTCAACTACTTCACCGCCGCAGATGAAGAGTAAATATGTGAGAAAAATTTATATTCAACCTTTCGAAATAACAACTTGCTCTATCAGCTATATAGATTTTTCACACTCAAATGCGCACTGCAAAGCTAAATTTCTTGTCCATTAGACACTTCGGTTTTAATTAATTTCCAAGAAATTATTATCAGAAGAGAATTCTGCCAATGCAAGGAAAATGTTTAATGTCAAGTAATTCCAAACAAGTTGCATGAAAAGCATCTTTTCAGCCACTTCACCACTGCACTGGCTTATTAAATGATCTTGAAATTATTGAATGATGAGTTATAGTTTTTTCTTCTTATAAAAAGATAAAGAAAAATCATTGCAACATATGCTGCAATCACAATGTGGACTTCTAACTGGATTAATTGTCTGCGAGTTCATCTCTTTGCTCTCTTCATTTTCCATTCGCGATTGAAATAAAATGAAATAATTAAGACAATTTGCCATCCAGTTCTCACAACATGTCCCATGCCAGAAAATAAATAAAAAAAAAGTCAACGACAAAATCATTTCACCTCTAAAGAGTATAAAATTCATAAGAAGCGAAAGTGATTTTGTGACTTTTCTCTCTCCTGCAACAACTTTTTCCCATGGCCAAAGGCGAGGAAGAAAAAAAAACACACACACATATTTTTATTCAAATATAAACAGCGTGAGAGATGAAGAAACCAGTAAAAAAAAGAAATCATTAATTCCATGGCATGAAAATTCGCTGCATCATCTAAATCTCAAATATCATTCAGAGAGAGGTGCCACTGTTCTGTATGGAAAGGCCATTAAGAAAAATTCTTGTCAGCAAATATGACACGCTGGGTGGATAAAAATTATGCTTTCGTACAAGACACTAAGGTGTGAGCATGAATAAATTAAGTATTACTTAACCCTTGAAAGATTTATCGTTTGTCAAATATGTCACACATAAATTGTTTCTGCGTGAAAATTTTAGCGCCTTTGAGAAATTTCTTCACACAACCAACCAAGAGACATCTCATATATTTTCTCCTCGATAACTTTTCGCAACAAAATATCTGCACTGGCTTGTATTTTATTAGACAGTGAATTAAATTATCTAAACGACACAAGAGTGATTTACTTCTGTTTCTCTCCTCTCTTTCGATATATTATAACTGCAATCTCTCACCACACAACACCGAAAATTTAATTAGAAAGTCTTAACCATCATACGATGATGCATCGAGTAGCAGAATAACCATTAAAATTCTTACTCTATACATCATTGAAAATCTTAATAAGAAATTCCATCAACATTGTGTGTCTCTCCTTTGCTAAATTCAAGCATCTTCTCTTGTCTTCAATTGGATTTTTGTCTCTCAGCTAATTGGTATTCATTTATTCTTTAGGTCTTTTTTTATATTCTTTTGATTCGCACGAGATGAAGTGACTTTCTTTGTTGACTCCCATTTGGAAATAAACATATTTATTCCTCAAGGTCTGCAAGGAGGCGAGAAAAGTGCGACTCCATGAAATAAAGAGGCCAATCAATACAGTAAATATCATTGAGAATAAGCAATAAGTAACAGGGAGAATATGCAAAGAGCATTTTTGATGGGTTACAATTTTTCAAAATATTCAGAAGAATTTTTTATTTAAATTCTCCTATTGTTTTCTTCTAACTTTTTCATTCATTTTTTTAATAATTTTACTTGGTTTAATAGTAGAGTGTCAGGTTTATGAGAGAAGTGAAGGATAACTTGATAATCTCTGGGTGGACTTTAGTGAGTGGGGGGTCGCTGAAATTCCACTGATCCTATCTGAAACCGAATGGCCGGAATAGCCTTTAAATGGCCTTTGGAAAAGTCAAAAAGTTATGAGTTTCTCACAATTCTTGCAAAAATTTACCAAATTTTCAGTTCTCTAACTTCAAAAACATTCCTGATTTTCTCCATATCCGCCCAACTTTCCTAAAACATTTTCCATAAACACTCTTGTAATATTGCGCGATAATTCTCAAGCTTAATGAACTCTTGTAGCAACATGTGTACCTTTTACCATTACTCAAAAAGCACTTTGTACAAACTAATTCAATTGCAACAAAGTTGCAGAGGTTGAAAACTTTCCTCCTTTCCAAGCGCCAATTTCATAAAAGATTACACAAAACATAATAATTAAATGGAGAAACAGCAATGAATTAATTTGTCTAGAGTGGGTGGATGAAAAAAAAAAACAAATTACAAAATCTACTTTGGATTATTGCACAAAGTTAGTGCGCCCAACTGAAAGACAACATTTCCTAATTAAATGAGCTCTTCCCGCAATTAACAGAGATATAATTTAATTTAGGAGAGAGACTTAAGAAAAAGTGTCGGCACTTTTAAGAGATCATCACTCCCCCTCCTCCTGCTCTTAAAACGGTGATAATTAGAAGAAAAGAAACTGGTGCAAAGAAGTTTTAATGTGCTTTCTAAGAAAATGCAGACGTTGGTGGATTTTCAACCCAGTGAAGGGTTATAGAGAGAGAACTTATACAGCAAATGAAACATAATATACGAAATGTTTTATATAAATAGATCATTAAAGACGTCTCCTTCATCATTTTCTTCTTTCTCTCCCTAAACAGTAAATATTAGATTACACACATGATACCCGAATCAGCCGTTCTTTCTTCTCATAATTCCCTTCCATAATGGGCAAACAAAACCCAAATAAGAACTAATTATAGATGGACTCATTTTTTGTCAATTTTTCATCACCACGAAAAAAGAAGAAGAAAAGATTATTTGATTTGTGAAATTACCGCCATATTTTCTCACCAACTCACACTTGTAGCAAAATCATTTCCTCTAATCATTTTTTTATTCTTATTGTGAAGAAGAAACAAATCTTCAATCTTATATTTCCTCTATTATTCCAATTTTCATGTCGACCTCAATACCCCTTTGAGACTGACTGTGTGTGCTTTTTATAGTCTCTTCTTCTGCTCTAAAGTTGCAATTTTGTATTAATTGGGTCATAATAAATCTACTTCTAAGATATGATATTTTCTCTTTCTCAAAATACAAAAAAAACGAACCTCTCAAACACACAGACGCACCCACCATACGATCTTCATATTAGATTTTTATTTGCTCTCCATCACATCTCGCCAGCCAACACACACAATTCATTAGATCTCTCTGTGCGCCAGAGAATGTGAAACACAAGAGAACCCATTGTATAAAATCATATATATTGTGAATTTATAAAGAGAAGAATGGAATAAAAATTAGATTAACATGGTGAGTTGGAAACATACCGTGTTCCATTCTATCTATCATTATTTTGCCCATTCAAGAATCTTTTCTCCCTCTCTTTTAAATCATAATTTATAATATAAAATAATATTTCATTGAAATTCAATCCACTCTTTCTTGCTGCTTCACATTTAATTTTCATCTCCAATTCTTTTTTTTATTTGGTCTCTTTTTACGCTCACAAACACTCAATGAATATCTTTCATTGTCCAAAAGAAGAAGAAAAAAAAATCGTTACCATTGACATTGTGTTTCGCGGCGTAAAAACTCCAAAGTGATTGACAAATTTCACACAAAAGAAACACTTCATGGGCAGAATTAATAAACAAGACAATCTTCCATCTGGTCTTTGATTTTCAGAGATGAAAGGAAGTTCTTCCTAATTTTTTATTATCTCATTTTAAGTTTTATTAAATAAGGTAAGTGTTGTGCTCCTAAATTATACGTTTAATTGAAAAAATTGTTGAAACGTTTACTGTAATGGAACTATTCAATTCTAACTCACTTTCATTGGGAAAGTATCAAAAAAAGGTTTTAAAAATGCACTTATTTTAATTTTACAAATCTTTGTAATGACTATTTAAACTCTTTAGTCTTTAAATCTTAAATCATTAATAAATCAATTGTAAAATCCAAATAAATCACTCTCAATGCGCTTCACAAATTAACCCAGACTGCATAATTCAATTAGCCCTAAATCTTCTTCCTAATAAGCCGTGTTTTTTGCCATCGCGAAGAAAACTTTCAGATTTCCCTCTCCTCCTTGACAATTTATGGCTCAACGATGGCATTAACCAAATCCATTGAAGGGTTGAAGGTTTTTTTCTGCCTAAACGGAAATTTCTCACTTCATTGGAAACACTAAATGAGGTGGAAAAGATAAATTGTCTTGGAAATGCTGATTGAAAATTCACACCAACAGAGAGAAAAAGGCGCCCCTTCTTCCAAATAATTGAGAAAAGAAAAGAGGAGAAAGAAAGAATAAATTATACGCCTCCATCACCTCCAAGAACAAATATTTCTCTAATGAATCAATTGATTTGGAGGGATGACTCAATGCAATCGTAAAAGACCATCAAAGAGTCACCAGAGGACCATTTTCACAAGAGGCGAGGGTTCAAAGAAACCCACCGATAAGATTTCCACTGGCAAGAAGGAATTTCTCTCTTCTAAAAGGCCATCCTCCGCTCACCCCGCGCTATATCGCATGGAATGCAGCAATTATTGACTTTTTACGTTCGCCGGAATATACACAAGTCGATGGAAGAGGGAGAAAAAAATCACCGTAGTTGAAAAGTACATAAATATTAGAGAGAGGAGGAAAAGTCAAAGGGAAAGAGAGAGAGAGACTCCATCAAAGTGGTAAATAATTTATGAGAAGACGACAAAACGTAATCCAGAGAAATTCCCTTCTGTTTCTCTCCTCCATCTGTAAACAAACATATCGTATCACCCATTCAGCACTCTCACAGCGTCTCATAATTGTTAACTCCTAACTATATTGGAAGGAGATATGAAAAACCCAATGTCTAGACTATTTTATGCAAGAATGTGCCTTTTCTTTAGAGCTAAAGAATGCTAACGTAAATCTCGTTTAAGTGGAATTTATCTGAGAAGTTATTGAAAGGCTGCATCAGAAATTAAAACCTATTTCCAAGATTAGGACAAATATAGAATTAAGTTTATAAAGTGTAAATGTTTTCTTAAAGACTTTAAAGGGAAGCTTTGTGAAATTACTTCCCTAAAAGCTTTTCGAAATTATTTTTGGAGAGGTTTACAACAGATTCCGGAAAAACTTAAAAAAAAAATTCTGTAAAAGCTTTGAAAAATATTCCCCGGATAGCTTTACGCTTTATTCCGGAAAAGCTTTACCTATGTATACCTAATTATTTGCGGAAAATTTCAAAATTAATTTTGGAGTAGTTTCAAAATTTCTCTTCCTGATAAAACTCCACAGAAATGTTTAACAAAAAATTTCAAAAATATATTAAATGCTTTATGAAATTATTCCGGAAAAGCTCCATGAAATTACAGCCGAAAAAACTTTTCAAAATTATTGTTGGAGAGGTTTACAACAAAACTATTATTTCTAGTAAAATTTAAAAAAATGATTTCTATGAAAGCTTCGAAAATTATTCCCTGAAAAACTTACATTTTTTCCGGAAAAGCTTTATAAGTGCTTATATAATTAATTCCGGAAAATATTTTTAAAATTAATTTTGGAATGGTTTACGAAACTATTTAATAATTTTGATAATTTTTAGAAAAAATCTCATAAAAGCTTTAGGTATGAAGTTATTCCGGAAAAGCTCAATGAAATTACTTCCGGAAAACCTTTACAAAATTATTTTTGAAGAGGTTTACAACAAAACTATTTCTGATAAAACTCTAAAAAAATGATTTTCTAAGAAAGCTCTGAAAATTATTCCCTGGAAAACTTTGATTTTTTTCCGGAAAAGCTTTATAAGTTTTTAAGTTTTTATAATTAATTCCGGGAAATATTTTTAAAATTAATTTTTAAATGGTTTATACGAAACTATTTCCTGATAAAGCTCAACAGAAATGCTTCCCAAGATTTTTTTTTAGAAAAATTTCATAAAAGCTTTACGTATGAAATTATTCCGGAAAATCTTAATGAAATTACTTCCGAAAAACCTTTTCAAAAACATTTTTAAAAAAGGCGCACGGAACTATTCCTAATAAAACCTTGAAAAATTCTTTTCTAAGAAGTTTTGCAAAATGATTTCCGGAAAATCTTTTCAATCTTATTTCCGGAACAGCTAAGGCTTTATACAATTTTCTCACATTGTTTTCATCGCCAATAACTGCATTTATTCCAGTTATATTTATCCAATTTACTGATCATAAAATATACAATTCCCAAATTTATGATAAAATAAAATAAATTATACAAAAACGATTGTTTGCATCACTTTGGCTCGGATTGCGCGCCATAACACCAAGAGTCAGTGTATATTTTACGTTTATATGAACAAAGAATATGTAGATATTTAAAATATTACATGTCTTTTAGTAGGAAGAATGTCTCTTGAGATTTCAATCACATGGTAAATATTCGTTTGTGGTGTATATAAATAAAATAGTGAATCACATGTTAAATTCAATGAAAATAGAATTCTTTGTTTTGGAACAGGAAAAAAAAGAATTCCCAACTCAATATATCAGTGATGCTTTCACGGCAGAGTAAATAAATTGAAGAAGGAGAAAATTGAGTAAATTTTTCCTTACCGAAAAGTCCACCAAATATTGAAGCACATCGTGTTGAGCCAGAAGAAAGCCGCCAAGAAGAAGAAATGCATCGATATGGCTAGAAAGAAAATAAACAAAGGACCATATGAATTGGGCACTTTTTTCTCTCTCACTCTTGTAATTTTAAACACCCATAATATCGATCAATCATAGAAAATGTCTTTCAACAAGATACTTTCATATAAACGGATTTTTTTTTATTACACTCATATAACTTTTCTCGCTTCTCTTCTGCTTGTGCACTGCTCCTCATTGAATTTGTATCACACAACTTCTTGGAATTTATGTGCATAATTGCACGATCTGATTAATTATATAATTCCTCAGCAAGTTTATGCGGCAGGAAATTATGTCAATACACTCTCTTTAGAGACACTGACCACTTTACTGTTTCTCTCTCTCTTGAACACACGAGGAAACACCATCAGACCAAAACGATTTCTTTTATTTTTTTCCCTCTTCTCTCTCTCTGCAAGAATCATTTCTTTTCACCATCATCTTTTACCCATAGCCAAGATATTCTTTTCAATAAAAAAAAATAAATAAAATTGAATTTCTATTCGAGGATGGAGGATTATAATTTATTCCTCACAATATGTATTTATTGCACAAAATTTTCATAAAATATTCCCCAGTGTATTGACAAGGAATAAATTGTCGCGCTTGATTCGCCAAATACGCTTAAACGAGCCATTTGCCAATTTATCAAAGCTCAACAACAAAATCATAGATCAATAAATAATGCAGTTAAAAGCCAGAGAGAAAAATGAATCCTGGAATGAATCTCAAAAACCATCCCACATCATTGTTTTCGCTCTCTCTCTCTCTTATTTCCCATAAAAAAGCATCCCACGACAAATATTTGCCGGGTGGCATTTATGGTAAAAGAGATTCTGATGAATTTGCACAAAATGCATTCAATAGTGTGTGCGAAAATCAAGGGGGTGCAGCAGCCACCATTTATACTGGCATTCTGCACAAATTCACCCTCATTTCTGCACCCAGAATCCCCGGAATCCCCGGCGTAACTAATTAATTTACTACCCATGGGACGCTCTCTTTAGAGCCTTCACATATAATTTATTAATGCAATAAAGCACCAAAATTTCCCATTCAAAATGATTTAAATTGGCACAAAACAATACTTCGTAAAATTGTTTTATAGATCACATTGTAAAAATGTTTTAAAAAAGTGATAATTGTTTAAACAAAAAATTCCCGACATGATTCTCATAGCACTCGTGCCGCGCATCTCGCAACATTATTCACAACAATAACTACTCGTGGGATTCTCATTAGAATTGGGTTGCGAGTTTCAGTGGAATAAAAAATATACAAGAAACATTCATTGCCCCTTCAAACAGATAAGCCCCAGAGACGAAGATAAATATTCACTTATGGCCTTATCAGAATTATTGGTGAGTATGAATAAAATTGAAGAAACTAGCTTTCAGTTATATCATTTTGATCAATAACATTTCTCTCTCTCTATGCTAACGAAATTGTTCCCTTCTCTTCCTTTACAATCATGTTTATTATTTTCAATCTTTCTCCCATGGAGTCAACAATGAACATGATTCTCCATCCACAGACACAATGAGTAATCATTTTAGGAACAAGATATCTTACCCAAGAGAAAGAACATTTTATCATGGGCTCAAAATCAAGACAACTCTCTTCCAAATTACTAGCTCTTCTGAGTTGGAGGGCAGAGAATTGTACAAATAATGCCTTTTCCGTGTATGAATAACACATTCAGTTAAAACACAAATTTGTTATACTTTTATAGAGAAAGATAGCATAGCTTAAAATAACGGGTTATGCGAAAATAAAATATGTTTATGAAAATTTGCAGAAAGCCAACATGAAATCGATTTGAGCGCCTTTTTAGACTTGCTGGTATTTCTAATAACTCACTCATGAAGAAAGAAAGACGTTTAAAGCGCACGTTTGAAAAAGCGCATAAATGTCATTTCTATTATAAAATGAGTTTATTAGGCGTTTTTTTTTACAGTGAACATGCGCCTTTAAAAAACGATTTCTTCATTCAAATCATTTCTTAAGCAAAAAAGTCATTAGTCAAAAGCGCAGTTTCACTGCAAAAAGGCGCCAATTGAACGTTTTTGCTTACAATTTACAAAAACGTTCAATTTATAAGAAATCGTTCTATAAAGGCGGATGTTTCACTATAAAAAAGCGCCTAATAAATTCATTTTATAAAAGAAATGACATTTGTGAGCTTTTTTAAACGTCGCTTTGTAAATTGTAAGCAAGAATGTTCAATCGGCGCCTTTTAGCAATGAAACTGCGCTATTGAAAAATTACTTCTTTGGTCAAGATTTAAATGAAGAAATCGCTTCTGAAAGGCGCATGTTTCACTGCAAAAAAGCGCATTAATAAACTCATTTTATGATAAAAATGATATTTGTGCGCTTTTTTAACACGGCGCTTTTTATAAAACTTTCTTCATCTTAATGAAACAGAAAATCTTCACTTGCTCTCTTTCGGCGATTTTTTACATAAAAAGGATTTTTTTCAACAAAATTCGCCTAGAAAAGGCCCCATTTTGATTCCATAGACATCTAAAAACCTAATTGTATCAAATGTTAGGTATATTTCACCGACAGTGAAGGGCCCCCTTGGGAAAAAGTCGGAGATTAATGTTGTAAATTATTCTCGTGCATGCGGTACATAAAATCTATCATTACACTTCACCCCTGGAAAATGTCTCTTCTCCCATCATTCATCTGCCGTACAAGTAAATCCCTTGCGCCAAAAATGTGATTACAAACAGTTTTGTTTGCTGAGCTTTTACAACGCTTTCCCCCCAAAAAGACATGAACTGAGTAAATAGACAACGATTGAGAGCCATTTTTTTCTCGCATATCAAACACATAAAAGAAGTACCAGGAGTTAATGAACTATAGAAGACAAATGGCAAAAATGCGTTGGTGCTTCACAAAAAAAGAAGTATTATAGATATAACTTTTAATATACTTAAAAGACAAACAACGTGTAAGCTCAGCAAGAATGGATGTGAGAAATA
>CAKKOB020000145.1:0-15625 GCA_918844115.2 Phlebotomus perniciosus | reverse complement strand
AATTCAAGCTGTGTGGCGGTTATAAAAAATTAATAAAATCACCAACCATCGATAGTATAATCAAACGGAGGCAATTTCGTGAATTTTTCACTGTCCATTTCTCTCAAGGCTAATTCACTTCAACGGAAAGCGTACACTTTCAAAAATTAGCCCAAATTTCACAAAGATATTTAGTAACTTCTCCAAGAATCTCTACATGATTTTATAAGCTTTTACAATATTAAAAAAAACTGCAAAAGCTCAAAAATATCCAAAAGCTTAACAATTTTATTAAAAGTTCCGAAATTTTTTATAAAGCTTCTTAAATTTGAAAGATAAGCAGTGTTTTTTATAAACTTTGAAATTACATTCAAAAAGCTTCTGAAAAATTTCTCAAAATTCTTAAATTTATGGAAAAAGTTTTAATTTTTGCAAAGAACCCTTAATAATTTTTCTGAATTCCTGAAATTAATTAGAAAATTTCTTCCAAAAACTACCATCAAACTCATAAAAGCTTGGATATTTATCTAAAAGCTCTTACAAATAACAAAAGCTTTTAAATTGATTGTCATAACATCAAAAATATAATAGGTTTGTTTATTTTTCGAGAAAATAAAAAGCTTTAAAAAAAATGTCAAAGCACAAAACTTTCTCTAAAAGCTCATTCATTTTTAATTTTAATTTTTTTACTCCAATAAAATCTTTCTTATTTTTACCCCATTTCTTTTCTTATCTCTCCCCAAAATCTACCAAACTTTCCTCAAGTGACATTCCCTTGATTTCTCTACTATTCCATTCATCCAATTTCACCCATTTGTCTCTGTCTCATTTGCTATGTGTGGCAATAAAAAAAAGAGCGAGACTCACCAATGATTGTGCAGGCAGGTCCAATTATTGAATTTCCAGAAATCTGTGTGATTGCCAAGAGCAGATCGCCGACGAGCAGGCAGGCCACATAGTGTGTTTGGCAGCGCCAGTGCAAGACATGGTGATTCGACGGCACCAGGAAGCTGGCCACCAGAGTCGCCAGCAGGAACACCACTGAGATGAAGAGCCCCGCTGAATACAGCGCGAATCTTATATCCTGCGTGAGAGAGGCGGAAAGAAATGTTATATTATAGAGAAAATAAACGGTGCATCATTTAATTGAGCCGGATTTTATTAACATAAAAAATTGTAAGTTGCGAAATATGACTTTCAAGATGCATAAATTAAAATCGGATGATAATTAATCAAAATATCAGGGAGTTTTAGTAATTAACCCTTTGAAGACCGTAGAGATTTTTTCCAGTATTTCTCATAGTTTGATTTATCTGGCTTTTATTATTTGCCAAAAACAGAAAAATCTTATCTATCTTTTTTCAGTAAATTTCTCAAAAGCATTTGAAAATTTCATGACATTTTGGAAATTTACAAGAAACAGCAGAAATTTTTAGAAAATAATCAAGAATTTTTGAAAATTCTTAGGATTAGGTAAAAAATGTTTTTGAAACTTTTTGAAATTTTCATTAAATTTTAAGGATAGGGGAAAGAAGGGCACTTCCATCATAGCGTTTTACGTGTTAATCTTTGAAAAGACCTTGACTAATCCCTCTATTCGGCAACTTTTTGGAATCTGGATTCTTGATTTCTTGAAATATATATTTAAACTTTCCTAAAGTTTGACAGATGGCGCACCATAAAATTTGGTTTCTGGATATGAATAACGACAATATTTTAGAATTAGACGTCCAGAAACCAAATTTTATGGAGCGCCATCTGTCAAATATTAGGAAAATTTAAATAGATATTTCAATAAATCATAGAATCCAGATTCCAAAAAGTTGCCGAATATAGGGGTAAATCTAATATTCTTTGGTAAAATTTTCAGAATTTTTTAAGAGGAAAATTTAATGATCGAAACATTCCCAATAATGATGGACAGTGCCCCATAGCTGGACACTGTTGATCAAAATACCGTTTTTTATTTTTCCATTCTCCAGAAGAACCCAATTATTTTCCAGATCCAACAAACCTGTTTTATAAAGTCAATACCCAAGGGAAGTCTAAAAGCCAAACAGATTTCCAATCCGACTTCCAACTTTTCTGGAAAACTTCCTCAAACTCAAACATTAAATTTGTTATCGAAGATGCCCCTATCTCCCCTACGTCGAAAATTTTTAGAAAATCACAAAAATTATAAGAAAATCTTTATCAATTTTTTTCAAAACCTGATTCATTTACCATTTTGTCCTTTAAAAATATTCATGAATGTTGTTTTAAGTCTCAATACAAGTGTATGATGGCGCAGACCCTTGTGAACTTCAAAGGGTTAAATCACCTCTCATCCATCAAAATAAATTTATTATTGCTCTTTTATGGCAGAACGTCTCATATTTTGATCCTAATATAGCACAAAACAAACTATATTTGATCCAAAAGATCTTACAGTCTGGAGAGGTCGAAAATAGCGCCTATAAAAATTTATATAAAGACAAATTAATATTTAAAAATAATCATTAAGCATCCTTGGACGGTTGGAATCAAAGGCGCGAGAGCGTCAAAAATTATAAATAATGTCCGACTTTATTTATCACCCATGTGGAACCATTTGGAAATGGAGCAGAAAATTGGGAGGAAATTCTTGGACACTTGCGACAACAAGACCCCAGCAAATGTTGTGCTAAAAAAGAAAGTGTGTGTGTTTGCAGAATTACATATTGTTGAGAAATTCCTCATGAATTCGCGTTCAACCTTTTTTTTTGTTTCTTTCGAGAAAAATCGAGGGCTCCACTTCGCACAACAATATCCGGAATATTGTGTCGTGATGTGGAAATTTTCGGGGAAATTTTCATTGTTGAATTGTTACACCTCATCATCTCTCCAAGTTGGAGTGTCGTCCCCAAACAAACAACAATGTCAAGTGTACAAAGTGAGACAAGAGATAAATATGTGATGAAATTCACGTCTCAAGACAACGCATTTTACCTCTATATTACGAATTTCAATGCAACCGATGAAGAAACATTCTTCACGGGGGAATTTCTCTCCCGGAAACTTCGTTTAAAGGTTGTCAAGTGAGAGAGAAGCAGAGATTCCTTGCCGGATGCAAGGAGACCCCCTTTGTCGTGTGTCAGACAGCAATATAGAGAGATTTGTGTTATATAGGATTTTGTGAGCCTTTCAAATGACTGCACGTGTTCTCCTGTTAGGAGGAAATCTGATCCTTAAATTGAAACACAACTCAAATAATGTTCTTATACAACACTCACATCATAATATCAACCACTTCACATGGTGGAAAATGTGGCAAGGGAAAAAAATGTGGCCACCAGCATAAGAGGGAGAGACGACACCCTCACATTTCAGAGCCTCATAAAAGGACTCCCTCTCGTCTGTGGATTTTCACATGAAATTCTCATGAAAAATGCATTCGTTCAAAGGATGAGGTAAAAAAAGAGAAGTAAAAAAGTCCCTCTCTTTTATTTTATACTATTCTGAGATTTTAAGGGTGTACTTGAGAAGAATTCATTGCAATTTTTATGAAACTCTTCGAGATTGACGCTCCTGAATGGCCTAGACAAAAGGGAATGGCATAAAGTGGCAATAAAGGTTTCATCTGAAATAAAATTCACGAAATAACACACGCTGAGCATCTCTTAAAAACAGGAATTGAACGTTTCAAACAGTATTTCTTCAAGCGATTACATATATTGACAAATAAAAAAGAAGGAATGATGTTTTAGTTATGTTACAGCCCGTGAGGAAATATAATGAAGAGGGGCTATTCAACTCTCAGTCAATTTGAAAAGCCCATTCAGTGAAATCTCTCGTTAAAATTTTAGGTATTTCATGGAATTTTGCCACTTTTGACTCACTCGACTCACTATCAGACTCTCACTTTTTTTAAAGCAATACAAGCAATGTGAATAAATTGAAGAAAAAATTTTATTTCTCATTATTTATGGTAAAATATATGTAAAACTCGACACTAGATGGCGCAATTTGGCTAATGTGTCTTGGACTATTAACTAATTTTTATTTGAAACATTTTTTAGAAGATTTTACGAGCTTTTCGAAAATTTTTGAAAGATTTTGAGCCAACTTGTGAGCTTTAACAATAAATTTATTATAAAAATTATTCAACTCGTGGAGCTTTTAAGAAAATTCTTGAGCTTTGAAGACAAAAATTAAACTTGAATACATTATAAAATTTAAAGTTTTCTAAAATTATTGTAGAACTTCTCCAGAAGTTTAAAATCAATAAAAAATAGACTTAAATAAATCTGGGAAAAATTATTGATAAATTTTAAGAGCTTTAGAGCTTCTTGAAGATCGATATTTTCTTTGATTGAAGTCTTTGATAGTGTTAGTCAGTCAATAAAATTATTGAAATGAAAGCTCTTTAAAATTTCCATAGCTTTCCTTCAAAAGTCTATTAAGCTTCCTTTAAAAGCTTCCATTAAAGCTCTTCAAAACTGACTCAAAGCTTTCATTAAAACGTCCCTTTAAAAGTAATAAGATTCCCTTTAAGGCTCTTTAAGCATTTCTTTCAAAGCTTCTTCCAATACTTCTGAAGTACCGGAATCATTGGGATACATCCATACAAAATGTCGAAGTGGTTCAAGTGGTGTACCTACGCCTCTTTAAACCCTAATATCTTCCCTTGCCAAAAATATTTCCGAAAAACCGATTTCAAGATTGTTTTTCCAAACATGATTAGTTGATACTATTAAAAGTTTTATCTTTTAACTTAGTTATTGCCATATTTTTCGCAATTTTATATCTCTGGAAATATTTCCTAGATTTTCCAATCCATGCTAACTCCTAATATCTCAGATTTAATTGATATTTCCCCCTTGGAAACACTCTCGTAAAACACGAAACTTTCCAACCATTAAATTTTACCTAAAACATTTTATTGCAAATACATTTCCATCTCCCTAAAAACCCTTTTTCCCCTCCCTTAAAATACTGACACGCCGATCCCCTAAAAACCTGCAATTTGCAGAGCTTAGAGCTCCGGATTTATGAACGTATCTCCCAGCTCTTTTACCCGGTATATTTAAGAAGAATAAACAGTTCCTGGCAAATGCCTTGCAAAAAAATTATTGCTCCAATGCAAACACCCATAAACCATGAGCTCACAAGGGCCTGATGAGAAAAACCTCGATGGCATTCCCCGCCGATGTTTGGGACAAACAAAAAAGCGTCTGAAGGGTTGAAAACTCACATTGTTGGGCGCTGGTGCAGTTTTGGGCTGATTGAAGTGCTCCGAGCAGGTAAAAACGCTCACATAGGCGTTAATGTCGTCCAATGTGTGTTCCAGGCAAAATTCACTGCTGTCGAACTGCTTCCCAGACTCCAGTTGCAGCTCCCCGGTGTCCTCCACGAAGTCCCCAATCCGGAAGCGATCGGCAATGGCAAAGTGGTTGTTCTTGCACTCCGGGAAGCCATAGCGCAGCTCTACGCGCGTGGAGTTGACGAAGGGGAAGTGCTGGAGCACGGAGGGATTGTCCAGGAAGACACAGGTGCTGTTCCGCTGACTCCAGGCGCCGTTTGGGCCACAACACTTGCGCGTGGCCACCGGCGGATGCGGCAGGTAGGGCTGACTGTGATGGAGGGCGCGATAGTGAGCCGGCAGACACACCAGCGCCGAATCCCGCTCCACACAGAAACCCTCCACCGGCACCACGAGATTGCGCTCGTCCAGGAAGAGTGATCCATTGGAGAAGATCACCATCTTCCCGTCGCCATAGATGAACTCGGGCTCCGTGCAGTCCGGTGGGGCGTTCTCGAGGATCCGGAAGTGGCGAGGAGCTTCGCCGACGGGCTGGTGGGGTTGATTCCGAGCGATGAGCCACACCATGGGTACCCACTTGAGTGAAGCCCCGGCAGCGCATTTTTGCGTCCTCTCCAGGTGCTCTCCCAGGCGACAACACTTCCGGACGTTCACCGGTGGCGGAGGCCGGCCCCCCTCCACCACTATCGCCAGCACAATGAGCCCCAACAGGTGCATTTTTTTCTACCTTCTTCTTCTCACCTCAACACACGGATTTTGCAGACACAAACACAGGAGACAACAAAATGAAGAAGCTGTTTAACGGGACTCGTCACTTTCCATTCTCTCGCTCATTTTCACGTTCCGCTAAAACTTGTCTTGGCCGCTGCAGAGCCACCTTTATTCGCCACGACACTAGTTCACGGGAGAGGAAAAACTACGGGGTGGGAAACACTTTCCACGGGGAAATGGAAATTAAAAGGTAGGAGGGAAGAAATTCACGGTGTTGTGCAGAGTTTTGTGTACCGATGGAGAGGATTTGGGCGAGCATCCACCTCCTAGCAGAGCTCAAGAAGTACTGCTGGTGGCGCCAAAAACAAACGGCCACCGAGGAATCCAAACGGGTCACCCGGCTGACTGCGGTGGCATATGCAAACGCATAATGCTTACGAGTATCGATATGCATAATCGAGGAATCAAATAAACTGCTAAGATGATGGCAAATGATATAAAATTTTGATTTATTTCAGTGAATTTAAGTAAAAATGAATTAAAAAATTTTATAGATTTTCCCAGGTCCAAATTTCTCAGACGTGAACCGGTAAACCGATTGTACATCGCTTCACGTTCAGCTGGGTTCGAATCATTTGTTTGCAAACGGGGGTCCAAAATCTTTCTCAACGCTCGCTTTCTCTAGAATCTCTCCCACTTCCTCCTTGAAATCATGGCTAAGCATCATCCAGACTTGATCTTCTGCCGGAAGCAGCCAGGTGTAGGTAAGGAAAGCCCAAATACAGCGTGAAAATCTCGCATTCCGGAAGTTAGGTTATGTCATGCTGTCTGTTTTTCCAGCAATTGGACGTCTTTGCGAGAAATGCGATGGAAAGTGCGTGATCTGCGACTCCTACGTGCGTCCCTGCACTCTGGTCAGGATCTGCGATGAGTGCAACTATGGCTCCTACCAGGGACGATGCGTCATCTGTGGCGGTCCGGGAGTCTCAGATGCTTACTACTGCAAAGAGTGCACAATTCAGGAGAAAGATGTGAGTCCGGAAGTTGCTTGTTGGTTGATTTAACACCTAAATGGGTTTTTCTCTTGACCAGAGGGACGGCTGTCCGAAGATCGTGAATCTAGGCAGCTCAAAGACAGACTTGTTCTACGAGAGGAAGAAATATGGCTTCAAGCAGAGATAAGAAATGAAAAACTAAAGATAATTCCGTAAATTTGGATTTTTATCGCGTTACAGAGATGAAATGCTTAGGAACTTTTCTGGTTGGCGCGGTGGGGGTCTTATCTGAAGAGGCAGTACAACTCCCGACATATCCGGTAGAGCGGCAAGCCGATCACCGTGAAGTAGTCACCCTCGATGCGCTCAATGAATGTCCCACCCACACCTTGAATCCCATAGCCGCCCGCCTTGTCCAGGGGCTCGCCGGTGTCCACGTAGGCGTGAATCTGCTCCGGTGTCGCCTGTCCGAAGTAAACATCTGTCGTCTCGGTGAATCTGATAATCTTATCGGCGATCTTTATCACGACGCCCGTATAGACGCGGTGTTTGCGATTCATCAACCTGAAAAAAGGGTGATTCCAGCATTAACGGAAGTTCCCAATCACCGTCCGGGATAACCTACTTGGTGAGTATCTGAAATGCTCTCTCCTTATTCTTGGGCTTCCCATAAACCACCCCATCCATTGTGACAACCGTATCGGCACCTATTATGATGTCTGGCGCGGGATCGTGGAGGCGATCACTGACCTCTAGCACCTTGTGCAGGGCAGTTTCCTCCACGAAGGCGCAGAAGGAGGGGAAATCATCGGGCTTGAAGTCCTCCTCGAAGCGTGAAGGACAAATCTCGACATTGATACCCTGGAATAACCTCAAAGAAATCACACCAAATCCCTTACACTCGATTCCCTGATCCACTCACGAGATTCTTCATCAACTCCTGGCGTCGTGGAGATCCACTGGCCAGCACTATGCGCTTCTGGTTCAGTACATTCCGCACCGGGTGGAGCATTTTGTGCCGGAAAATCGGCTTTTCGCGGAACCCAGACAAAAACAACCTTTGACAGAGTCTGACGCTCTTTTAGTACAGAAAAATCCACGGGATGTCTACAGGGCACTTAGAATGGGAGGTTTTGAGGGCTTTCAACTGGGAAAGACTTTACTCAAGAGGCGAAATGATAAAAATGGAAGAAACCGTAGGAATTTTCGCAAAAAAGTGAAATTTTAATTTTTGCAAATTTCGAACGCTCTGCGAACTATAGAACGATGAATATTCAGTCGCATTCAGCGAACTGGCGAACTGGCATTTCCACCCAGTAGCGATTGTACGAACTGACCTATCAACCCAATCCATTTCACAGGCCAAACCGCCAAAGAACAATTAAAGAGGAACTAGGAAAAGGCGATACGTTTTGAAAGTTTTTAGTTGGGAAGGCAATCAAGCAACTCCAATTCAATCCAAGACATTAAAATGCTTCTCGCTCCTTGGAGCTCTTGTTCATCAGCTTTGCGGAATAATTTATTATCACAACTGTTTGAAAAGTTAACCGACACACAATCTGGAGGATATATTTACAGAAATTTCATGGATTTTGTGACAAAACATTAAGTGGATTTACCAGCCTTGAGAGCTTCAGGAAATATTGTAGGGATTCGTGTGAGCTATTCCACCTGCTGAGCAGATATTCTTCGCCTGTTGACTCATCTTGCCGTACATGTCCATAAAAGGTGCTGCATTAGTTTTCCTCAGGTTGCTCCTCACGCGATCTCCTCCCTCCACGGCCCAGCAATCGGCCATCAGGAGTTCATGATCGGCCGATGGGAGTTCCTGACTCAACGTCCGACTCACTCTGGAGATAATAACGCTCATCGCGTAGATATCAATGGCGGCATCAGCTAAGCGATTCAGCACAAATTGCTCCTCAACGATATTCTTTCCGTACTTCACCAGCAGCGACTCCACGGATTGTCCAAACAGTCCAATGCACTCGGCGACATTCTTCGCCGCCGGCTGAAGCTTCGGATGAACATGGCGACTGAGATCGACGCCTCCGAAGCCGAGAGAGCGAATGGCTCGTCGTGAGGATTCTTGGAAGATCAATCCAAGATTAGCTGCTGGATTCTTGAAGGCCCTCTGAAGCTCCTTGAGATGAGAGCCGGCATACTGAATGCCCGTGAGAGCCACAAAGAGTCTCAGAATGTCATTTGTTCCCTCAAAGATGCGGAAAATCCTCAAATCCCGCAGAACTCTCTCCAATCCCGCCGCCTTCATGAATCCCATCCCGCCGAGAATCTGAATGGACTCATCGCAAACATACCAGGCGGCCTCCGAGGCGAACACTTTGGAGATGGCCGCCTCCAGGTGATAATCAACACTGCCGGAATCCATATTGCCGGAAATCATGTACGCCATGGATTGGGCGGCAAAGTGGAGCATCGACATGCGCGCCAATTTCTCCTGGATCCCCTTAAATTCGCTGAGTTTCTGTCCGAATTGGACACGCTGAGTAACGTGTTCGGTTGCCTTCTCAATGCAAGCCCGCATTGTTCCGGAAAGAGTTGCAGACATGCCGAAGCGTCCGTTGTTCAGGATGTTCATCGCAACCTGAAATTAATTAGATTGGAATTATAGGTCACATAATAAAATGTTACCTATTAAATTAGGAAAGAAGGGAAAGGAAGAAATTCGCCTGACTGCCAGCAATTTTAAAAAGATTTCGCCTGGAATTTGTTAAAGTTTACATATATAATTTGCCTACAATTAAGGAAACTTCATTCGACCAACTTCATCCAACTGACCTATCAATCCAATCCACTTCACACTACTCTTTCTAGGTTCTACTGAATATGGAGAAACGGAATATGTTTGGTATTTGAGAAAATTCGGAAATTAACTGGAAAAAGGCGAAATGTTTTGAAAGTCATGCGTTCTATAGGAAATTTCAGTCATTCAACTTCATCCAACTGACCTGTCATCCCAATCCACTTCACAGCCTTCACAGACCAAACCGCTTTCTTTTTAAGAAAGGTTTCTAAAATAGCTTTCCAAGAAAGGATTGTAAAGCTTTCTATGAAAGTTTCAAGAAAATCTGCAAAAGCTCTCTTGAAATTTTAAAAACTTAGCGAGAACTTCAAAAGTTCCCAAAAATATCTGAAAGCTCTACAAATTTTTTAGTTTTTTAAATACTCGTAAATCTGTGTAGAACTTTAAATTAATTTTAGAAAGCTTTCAGCTATTCTAGCTTTCATTTTGAAAAGTTTAGGAATTTCCTTAAAAGCTCCTGAACGTTTTCAAGAAGCCCTAAAAAAATTCTAATGCTTTGGAAGAACTTCCCAAAGCTCCACCTTTCCTTGGAAGCTTTCAATATTACTTGATTTATCTTAGCACTTCTAAAAGTGTTAAATTTAAAAATTCTTTAGTTACTAACCTTGAATCCATTGCCCACTTCACCGATGACATTCTCCACGGGGATCTTCACGTCCTCGAAGAAGATCTCTGCCGTGTTGGACGCCTTGATGCCCATCTTGGCCTCCGCTGGACCACTGGTGACGCCCCCAAAGCCCCTCTCGACGATGAAAGCCGTCACCTTGTCGCGCTTTTTGCCCGTTTTCGGGTCATCGACCTCCGTTTGGGCGAAAACTGTGAGAATGTCCGCAACTCCGCCGTTAGAGATCCAAATCTTCGAGCCATTGAGGATGAAGTGACGTCCATCGGGTGACAGGACGGCACGACATCGGATGGAGCCAGCATCGGACCCGGAAGAGGGTTCAGTGAGACAGAAGGCGGCCAGAACTTTCCCGGTTGCGACTTGAGGGAGATATTTCTCCCGCTGCTCCTTCGTCCCGTACAGCAGGATCCCCTTAAAGCCAATGGACTGATGAGCTCCTAGGACAATGCCAGCTCCCAAGTCATAGCCACCCATGACCTCACACATCCTAGCGTATTGGGTGTTATTGAGTCCCAGACCGCCCATTTCGGCGGGAACTTGCAGAGCGAAAGCCCCCAAATCCCAAAATCCATCAGCTGTGGCTTCATCAAGAGCCGCTCGATCGTCATTCTTCGCTGCGTCATTGACTTCCGTCATGAACTTTGTCACCGGATCAATGAAGCTGGCAATGTGCTCCCTCTGTTCCTCGTCCAGGACATTCGGATAGGGAAAGAGTTGCGACGCCTCCAACTCACCACGGAATATATTGGCCACAAAGGAGTGATTCTTTGCCCCCTGAGGCTCTGGACGTCCCTCCTCAACTTTCACCTGTGGAGTTGCGGCCAGACATCTGCGGAAAATTATACCTTATCAGTGACCAAAGAGTACGAATTCCACGGATTTACGTAGTTTCAGGGTCCAAAGGTTGTCCCCCAAACTGTCCTCGATTTCACTCACTCTCACCTTCGGATTTCTCGAGCGCCTGGTCCACGGATTTGTCTCAAAAAGGTCTGTGACACTCTCAACATAATGCTCAAAGTTATTTTATTTAAAATTAAATGGGATATCAAAGAGAAAATGAGGAGAAAATATGGTAAAATGATCTTTCTGACACCAAAACACAAAATACAATGAGCAACTGTGCGAAAATGTCGCCCTTTAAACCTTGTCGCGCAGCGCCATCTGGGCTGTACTAAAATGGGAAAGTTGTTATAATTTTTTGAATTTCTCATATTTTCAAACACAATTGAAATAACTGAACAACTCTCAAGACTTTTTATTCAATGAAAATTCTCTCATTGGAAATTGTTACATTCAATAGCTAATAATTTAAATGTTTACAACACTATCTAATATTGTACAGACTAAAAAACTTAAAACAGTGAAACAGCCTCAAAATAAAGGTTTTTTCTTCTTCTCTTTGAAAATCTTTGCATTTTGCTAGGTAACTTTCGTTCTATTTAATTCTGCAGGAAATAAAACTACCTTTGTCCCGACATTCGTTGAATAAGTTTATTTTAAAAAGCATAAATTTGCACAATTTTCTTTCAAATCATTTTCAAAGGAAAAATTGTTACTGAAACTTGTCTCTAAATTGTCTATTTTGTTTATTTTATTCAAATTTTTTTACTTTCGGCCTATTTTCGTGAGAAAACTTCACTAAATCTGATCATCTGATCTAAAACTGATTGCATAACGTATTTCTCTTGTTCGTGAATTGGAGAATTAAAAATACTAAAATGAAGTTAGGTGAAATACGTTGAAAGGGTTTGTGTCTCGGCTAACAATAGGCCTTTGCCAAATTTAAACGGAATGGGTCGCCGCAGTAAAAATACCTGTTTAGAACTAATCAATAGGCTTTTTTGATTTTTTTTTACAGATTTTTGATTAGTTAGCTACACTATTATTTCGCCATTTTGTTTTTCAAATATCCTCAATTATATTTGGGACAAATTTTCACATAAAATCCTACAGAAATTCACTCTAACGACTAATAGGGGTCCAAAAGAGCCCAATTTTACAAATATCTTTCAATTTTGTAAAGGAATGCGCCGCCAAATGTCAATTCGGCTCGTAGTATTTTTTGACAATTGACAGCGATGCGCGGAAAACAGTTTTTGACCATTTTTTTTCGCAAAAATATGTTTTCTGAAGCCTGTTGGCTGGAAAACACATTGAAAAGTCTAGTGAATTGATTTTCGTGGAAATCTATGAGAAGAAACTGTAAAATTTGCCCATTTGAAGGCGTCTTCATGGTATTCTTGTCAAAAATGGCGAAAATCCACTGGCAAGCCAGCACGGAACTGGCATGACGCGCAATTGCAAATTTTTGAATGAAATCACCTGATTTTTGCTCAGATGTGTTCGAGGTGTTTCATAGCGAAGACACAAATCTCCCAACATAACTCAGGTAAGGCCTATAATTAGCCTAGTAGACTCAAACCCTTCTTCTACCGATTTTCAGCCAACTTCATATCAGTCGCTAAATGAAATTCTGATCCTGTTTCATGGGTTTCATGTCGGGACACTTCGCGATACGCTCTTCGCACTCTTTGTAAGCTTATAATCTTTTCTTTTTACGATTAAACAAATATTGTCATTTGAATGATTTTTTAATCCAAAAAATTTCCTTACATTTTATCACATTTGATTTTCTGTCTCTTTGACATGATCTCAATCGCTCTTTAACACCGCATTGCTAACTAAAGCATCTGGATTAGCTGGATTTTACACATCAAAGTTTTTTTGTTTATTTTATTTTATACAAACTGGAATATGATATAAGATTTTCTCTCATTTGTTTTCTTTCATTAAATATTATATCAATATTTTATATTAATCTATAAATTAAATTTCTAGACATTATATCAACTCCCAAGTGTGTAAAAACCTCCCCTTCACAAACCAATCTGACTAGGTGTGATCAAGTTAATAGGATCTATAGTTCTTCTCACTTTTTCCCCCAACAAAATATAAAATAAAAATAAAATAAAAAACAAAATAAAATCTATAACAGAAATTCGTGGTAAAACAAAAGGAAGGAAACAAAATAAAACAATTAAGCTGATGATACATGTGGTCGACGTATCTAGAAAAATATATCAAATGGCTATAATTAAAATGACTTTCCTCCTTCTAAAATAAACTAAAATAATAAATAAAAATGGCATTAGAAATAAATTCACCACAGACAAAAAATACTGGTCCCTGGATGCACCACATTCCGAATACAAAACCAACTATAAAAACATATTATTAACATAAATTTTGGTTAATTGTGTGAGACATTTGCATTCAATCGGAAAAAGAAATCATTCTCTACAAATACGCCCTTCTCTTGTTCACATAAAGAAGTGAAATTCATTGATAGTCTGATTAGGATTCTTCCATTGGTGGAAAATAGTTCGCAGGCATGCAAAATAGTAAAGAAAGAGAATAAAAATAAATTATGGATTAATTTTTGTTTTTTGGTAGTCACTCAGAAAAAAAGTTAACATTTTTTTCTCTTTTGCCCACAACTAAGTAAATTCTACAGGTGTAGATGATTAATAGGATGCATCGGATTAGCCTCCAGCAATTCCACCACTCTGTCTCAATCTCTAGTCTTGTAACTGGCATGGAAATTGTTTCTCTCATCAGATACGAGCCGAATACTTACGCGACTGATTGAATTTCTTCTCGCCTGCGGCTCACTTCCGTCCGCCCTATAGTTGGAGTCCTCCTCAATGCAGAGATCAGAGTCAGAGTCTGTGCGTCTTGTCACACCGTTCTGCCAATATACATAAGGCAACAACAACAATTAAGCAATCAAATTGAAGATAGCAAATTCCGCCCCATTTACTCCCCACTTTCAATTTCAAGGAACTTCGGTACTCTTGACAATCAATTATATTGCATAACACAGCAATTACATCCAATATATTGAGTGAATGGTCACTTATCTATCGCAACGACAGTGACTAATCATAAAAGAATGGACAATGAGTTCAGGGAAATTTTCTGCCTGAGTTGCTCCAATCATTTACATTTTCTTGATTAATTAAAATATCTAAAAAGGATTTGCAGAAAAATCCTTATAGATAAGCCAGAAAATTCGTTTATACCACTTTTAGACGAGATTCTGGTCTAAAATTCGTCTAAAAGACGATTACTCTTCTTTAGCAATTCTTATTAATTCGATGAACAAAATTATTTTGAATGATTTTATCTTGATTTTACGGAAAGTCAAATTTAGACCAGTTTCTAAGTCTCGTCTAAGTGAAATTTTTACCTTTCCCCTTAAAAAGTGATCTTATTAAATAGATTTGTCGACTTTCTTAAGAAATCTTTTTTTTTAGTAATTCTTGTTAATTCAATAAACAACAAATATTGATCGATTTTCTATTGTTTTTGACGAAAATTCAAGTTTAGACCAGTTTTTAGCTAATTTTTAGCCGCTGATTCTCGTCTAAGTAATATTTATCACTTTCCCCTTCTAAAAAACCGATCTTATCAAATAGATTTAAAGGTCATTTAAAAAACATACGAGATTTTACTTTAAATCTCGCCTAATAGGCGATTAACCTCAATATTTACAATTAGAAGTCGAATTTCTTAATAAATCTTGATCAGTAATCCTCCTGATTCCTTTGAAAAACATTTTTTTTAATTTAAAATTTTTTATTGACGGAAAGTCAAGTTTAGACTAGTTTATAGAAAAAGTATCTGCTAATTCTTGTTCAAGTCAGATTTATCACTTTTCCCCTTCTTAAAACTGTCTTAAAACTGATTTAAAAGTCATTCTAAAAATATCCCAATTTAAAATCCGTCATTTAATCCACTTTTAGACGAGATTTCACTTTAAATCTCGTATAAAAG
Source organism: Phlebotomus perniciosus (assembly GCA_918844115.2). Classification (NCBI taxonomy): domain Eukaryota; kingdom Metazoa; phylum Arthropoda; class Insecta; order Diptera; family Psychodidae; genus Phlebotomus; species Phlebotomus perniciosus. Next base: position 374 of record CAKKOB020000145.1, on the reverse strand, counting down.
TCGGATACCCTCATTTTCTGCATTCTTAAGCCGATTTTCTTAAGTAATCTTGATTAGTAATCCTAATAGCTTTTTGATCAACAAATTATGAGCGATTTTCTATTGTTTTTGACGGAAAGTCAGGTTTAGACCAGTTTTTAAGCTAAATAGGCTAAATAAATGTGCTAATTCTCGTCTAAGTGAAATTTATCATTTTTTCCCTTCTTAAAAAATGATCGTCTCAAATGGATTTTAAGATTCTTTTAAAAATCTCCTAATTAATTAAAACTTCGCCAATAAATCCACTTTTAGACGAGATTCAAATTCAAATCTCGTCTAAAAGTCGATTATATTCGCATTTAAGGCATTTAAGCCATTCTCCACTCGCATGTAAA
>CAKKOB020000144.1:58296-80297 GCA_918844115.2 Phlebotomus perniciosus | reverse complement strand
ACAACGTTTCCAGCATCCTGCAAAGTCACTTTGCACTAATTTTGTCTATAAATCAGTCAGTTCCATCATTCATGCCAATTATAAGAAGAAATGAGTACAATGGAAGTGATTTCCACTTAAGCATATACTTCACGTGCGCAACACAAACAAATAGAGTATAAGAGGCATAAACAGCGATTGGGAAAACAGATCGAGATAGAGCTCATTTTGAGTTTCACCAGAGTCCACGGCGATTTCGCCAGCTCTGGGGGATCATGGATGCACGAAGTTGCGGTGTAATCACACCCTTCGTGTGAGGAATGATCTGGACAACGACGAGTTGTGGAGCCCCTCAATATTATATCCAGTCAGTGGAGGCGCCGGGTGCAGAAATCACCTGCACCGTAGAGGAAGTTTTAATAAAAATCTTTTTCCCTACCCCCTCTGCGACGGTCGACCAGGGTGGTTCTTACGGTTGTTACCTACTTCGTACCACTTTTGATATTAGGATCCAGTATTTTGAATCCAATTTTGAGAATCCAAGTTCCCGTACCTAAAATTTGATATCTGTTTCAGAACAAGTTATATCTGAGTCCGTACTAAGTTTTTAACTTAAAAATGAGAAGAAAGTATAAAATCTAATATCAGGACCCAATTTCAAAATGTTTTTAACCCTGAAAACTCTTAATTCTGAGTTATTTACAAGCATCTGGCAAAGTTCTCCAACATTCACTCCTAACGTGTGTACAAATCGAAGCGTCACATATGAGGAAAAATTCTACCCCACTTTTCCGAAGATATCGAGATTTGTTTGTGCTAGAATCGGATTGTCGTAGAAAAATAAATCGTAAATCAACTTCTGGCTGGAGGGTGGCGAAAAACTGGGGAAGAGTAAATAGAGAAAGATGGTTAGGGGGAGACACTATTTTTGTGGAAAGAAAAATATGCATGCGAAATAAGCCCTCCCCCCCAATCCACCTTGTGTGGGTGTGGGAAAAGCATACAGAACGGCTCTCACTCACTCCCCCCCACAAAAGAGCACAATTTATGAGATATCCCCGCAGTACAGCGTGGAATTATAAAAGGTGTGTGTTTATGCTACGGTATCGCATTCAAATAAATCACAATTCAGCAATGGGGACTCTCCGGGTGAAGATTACACAAGGAGAATTGGTAGAAAAATTGAGGAATACAAAGTGGATTCCATGGTGAAAGTGGCAGGAGTTCCGTTCGATATCGATGAAGGTCCCCTGAATATTTCTTTAAGCCTCTCTCGAAGGCGTCCGACAAGAAATTCTAAATGTTTGGGTTGATCCCAAAACGTGTTAGTTTTAGAAATAGACTGAAAATATTGCTGAGTGGGTGAAATTGAAATTTTCCCGGAATGCTTATCAAAGTTCTATTAAGTTAGGATTTCAAGGAAAATGAATAAAATATTTAAACACCCCGCGCAAGGAAGTTCTCTAATATGAAGAATATAAAATATAAGTAATTAATAGTCTCAATAATGAATGAGATTTCTTGAATAGATCCAATGAAATATGAATCAATTTTCTTTTCTGTTGCCGACAGGAATCCCGCAAAAACAATTCCAAACTCATTTGCAGACAGTTCCTTCCTGTCGCTTTATTCACTCAGCTCGTTCTTCTTTTTTTTCATTCTCACTCCCAACTCTTCTAAAATTAACTTTCCTCAAGCGGAAATTTATCAAACCGGTTAGAAAGTGAGTGGGAAAAATTTCCTCCCATGGCACTTTTTTTTCACTTCACTGTGCACCACAAGATATGAAAGTTTTATAAGTAATAATAACATATTTTATTAAAAAAGTTCTCTCGGGGAATTGTAAGATAGAAATGCCACAAATCAAGCCGTTTTTCGCCTTACAGATGTCAATGTGTCTGAGATTTCTTGTATATATGGGGACGCAAAAGAGCTTGAGGGAAAAGAGGTTGGCATATAAAAATGAAAAATTGATTCTTTTTTCTTCTTCTCCTTACAATTTTTACACATTCGCCTTTCAACCCAGGATATGCCTTACCGGAGAGAGAGCCTAAGTCGAGGGATTCAATCGATCGACCAGAGACTTAGTGCATTGGCTGCAAAGTGTGGGAAAAATGAGTGAAAATTCACAGAAGGGTGGGTATATAAGGGGGTAGGGGGGGGGGGGCAGGAAAAAAGGGTTCCGTCGGGAAACAGTGAAGGAATGTCTGCACAAAAGGCGACGCGGGTGGGGGATACGAATGGAAAATGTCGAAGCCGTGACTCGACTGTCGTGGGTGGTGGGAGAGGCTGATGGAGTTTTTAGTAGTTGCGAAAATGGATTCATCAAATTTTCACGACATTTCATGGGGAAAAATACCAAAAAGGAAGAAGAAAAAATCGCTGGGGTAACGAGAAAGAAAATTGGTGTCGTTCAATTCTATTTCCGTCCAACGTTGAAGTAAATTCCTCCACTACTTGGGCTGCTTTTGAAATTTATCTCGTTATAAATTTATCGAGAGAAGGAGACCGAATAACAATTTCCATTTATTTTCTCCATAATCATTTTGTAACTTTTAAAGAGGTTTGTGTGTAATTTAAAAATGTGCCCAAAATGGACATTTCCTGTTTTACTATACATAATGATTATATGCTAAATGCGTGACGGAATATAATAGTTTATGGTTGAATGTGTGGAAAAGTTAGATTACATGTTTAACTTTACAAAATAATGATTTTGGTAAAGAAAAGTCGATCATGTTGTCAACACTAAGGCTTTTTTGGACTTAGATTGTGGGAATTATTTAGAGTCCAAGATTGTTACCTAATATCTGGCTGACTTATCAAACAAAAATGAAAATTTTTAAAAACTAAAGTTTGATAATCATTTAGCTTCTATTTAATTTAATATTTCTTGTTTTTGATTATTATTTTTATATTTTGCACTAAATTTGCATAATCCGAAAGAAAATGAACAATACGATTAAAGATTAATAAGAAAAATAAATTATCTCAGCATAAAAAATAAAAAATTAATATTTACTTTGTTAATTTTTTATACCTTTTTTAAATTTTCTATAAATTTTATTCTTCGGCGCTGCTTCTATCATAAAAACCCACATAATCTGGTAATACTGCTCTTTATTTGCTAAAATATACATATTAAGTTAATTGTATTTTGAAAACTTTCCCAGCGACATATGCACTAATCTCGTGGCGCGCTATTTGAATTTTCCACTAGGGTGGGCAGCCCTTGAGATACTGTGAAAATTAGCAAATTAAATCCCCAATCTCGCTTTTGCTCCCGAAGCTAAAGGGTAAACCTGCAGCATGTCTGAAAAACCCCCCTAGGGCATCTTCTGAGATTTTCATTTCTCCACGTCTCGAGGGAAACTCTTTTTTTTTTGTTCTTTCGTGGAATGACCTGAAACTCGCTGTGGAGCCCACATATACATATTCAGCTTCCAGCCAGTGTGCATTGTAATTTAAATTTCAATCCATTACTATTTCTAGCTGGGAGTTGCAAAGAAAGGAATCTCCACCGTATTCGGGTGTAATTTTCTTGTTAGCCTGGGTAAAATTTCCTTCACACTCTCCTCCTGCTTCACTATAATGATGATGATAGGTTGTTGTCCCCATTTCTTGTGCCACGCACACCCTCTCGAGATTCCTGAGCTGTGTATCTGCCACCCCAATGGTTTTCGCAGCGAAGGGGTTTTTTCTCTCGTCTGGGATGGGGGTGTGGGGGAAAAAAATGTTTTTTTGGCGCGTACACACGCAGAAAGTCTTGTGTGTTCTTCTTCGGATCATTACGTTTTGTTAACGAGTTTTTGCCTCCGTCAAGAGTCCTCCCGAGCAAATATTGCTACTCCTGATGGTGTGTCCTGTGCCACTTCACCCCTGTCACTGTTGCATGCTTCAAGAAGTGCCACAGGCCTCCCTCCCAAACGTCGCATGTGTAGGGAACTTTTACTTTTAGCACACCAGCTTCTCGTTTTTTTTCCTCTTCCTTCCTCCTTCTTTTGAACCTTTTAATAATACGACACACGCATTATATTTTCTTGTCTCACTCTGACTCCCAAGTGCGCGCCTCAACTTTTTCTCCAACCACCCACTCAGACCCCGACAGCACATTACAATGTACCACGAGGAGGGCCTGGTAACTATGTGCGTGGTACGTGATACTGGGACATTATTGTCGGGGTGCCTTTGTTCGAGGATCCCGCACAAGGGTGTTTCGCTGACTGAATGACTGACTGGCTGTGGCGGCTTGGGAGCAATCAAAAGAGATAAATGTCGTGTCAAAATGTGATTATTGAATTTTTATTTCGCCAAACTACATCGTCTTTCTCCCGTCTCAATGGTTGGCAAATGGACGGTGATCCGGTCGTCGGTTTTTGTGTCGTCTGGGGTTACCACCCCTCCTGCTGCCCCCGCACTTCATTAACTTATTGATGGCATTAAACAAGGCGCCAAATGGCACCAAAGTGAATAATGGCACACCAGCACACAATTCAGAAAGGAAATATCACTTTAATACACCTCCTATGCCACTAAATGTCCATGACATGACGATTAAGTACTGCATCGTGCCCCAAAGTTGAGATAATGCTGGGAGATTGGGAAGTTTATAAACCCATGATAAGGTTTTCTTTATTACGTTTTTTCTATAATCTAATCTTTATACTTTTTACGCTAAACTAAAGATTTTTTGGTCTAAAAGCTTTCAAGCATTGATTGAAATAATTAAAAGCTCCTGATATGATTTGATGTTTTCATTAAGTATTTCAGAAATATTCTTTCTGAATATTCCCCATAAATGTAGATGAGACAAATATTTTGTGAAAATTTGATGATTTTAAACTAAGAAGTAGGATTAAATAACTTACCACATGTAAGAACAAGTTTACATAACTATTGACAAATGACTACCCCTCCCTTCATTATTTAGAAATTTCAGACCTTTAAGTCTGTTTTATGTTTCTAAAATGGTATATAGGTTTTCAGAGAAAAGGTAATTCTAAGGACCTTTTACAATATTGTGTAAACAGTGAGCCCCATTCTAAATTTAACCACCATCCTTATAGCTTTTACCCCACCAACCCCTATTAATTTAAATTTGTTGTTAAAAGACTTGTACTAATTAAATTTGTGTTGCGCAGATTTCACGATAAACAAATTGATAAACACGAAACGGATGAAAATTACCAAAATAAAACAATAATAGTCGTATCGTGATAAATTGAGTGGAATCGATAGAAAAAGGTGAGCCTTTTTTTTAAATAAAATATACAATATCACTGATGAAACGAAAATAGACAGAGTGATATCCTGGACTAAAAAGAGTAAATATAGAAATTTATTTCATCGTTTAAAAATAAAATACATATATGTATGGAAAAAAACCAGTGGAAAGATAGAGCTTTTAATCGATTTTTCTCTTCAGCGGTGTCAAATGAGTGACACCCATCCCTGGATTTCCAATTCTCGATGCGGAACATAAATTCTGATGATATTTCGAAATATAAACACAATTATTTGTTTTGCACTCTGCAGAATGGATTTTTCTGTTTGCTCTCTACCAATACACGTTTCGACGGTCTCGTATGTTTTTTCGTGTCATATTTTTTCGTCATGGAATTATAAATTGCAGTTTTTACCCCCCAAACACAATACCGATTGGAACGTATTTTATAATACATCATAAATTCGTATACAATAATAATTAATGATTAATATTTCGGAAGTTCTCTTAGGGTGGGGCCTGTGTTGGAGATGAAACCACCAAAATCGAATATTTACGATTTTATGAAATTTCATCTTCTCCCATCACAAATGTATCGATCTCGTAATTTGATACTGATGGCAAATATTGGAAAATGAGTATTGAGCTCCAAGGCGATGAGGGCTGAGAAGAAATATTAGAGAAATCATGTAATTTGACCAGAGAAGCATCTTTTCTCAACCTCTGGTTATTTTTCTTCATAAAAACGTTATATAGCCGGGACAGGGAGAGGGTGGTCGGGAATGGTTCTTAGTTGGCAAAATAAGACAAGAAGATAGCAAGCAAGTAGAGTTATGTGTGTGCCATCAAGAGACGACATCACGACGGCGACGACGACGATTCAAGTTTTATTTGACGATTTGTTACACGAGAAGAGACTCTCTTTGAGAATTTAGGGGTGCACCATACAAATATATACAGAGCGTACCCCATAGATTAGAGAATATGGCGAAGAGTGTTGGGAGAACGAAGTGCAAAAAAAGAAGAAGAAAGAAAAAAAAAAAACGCCATGGTTCTTAATAGGACGACATCAGACATGAGTTCTTACAAGATTTTCTTCTATTTTTCTCTGCATCCAATTGTTGTTAGATTAGATTAAAGCATGTATTATACAGAGACTTTGCTATTTATTCTTGACACTCACATAACCCTTAAAGGGGAGATCTTGTGTATTTTGCAAAGTTTCTCTTTCGCACCAGTATCCCCATTTTTTCCAGCTTTGCTTCTCCCCGTCTTTCTGCCTTGGAGCAGCGCGTTCTCTCTTTTTTTTACGATCACTTTTATGGCCTTAATTTGGAAATTCCGGAATTCAATGTGCCTTCCACGGATTGTCTCTCTCGCCATGGCGCCTCGAAGAATCAGGAAGTTGTCATGGAGGACTAGCCCTGTGAAATGGGAAGATGAAAAGGGAAATATACTTAAGCAAATTTTTTTTTGGAGGCAATTCACTATCTGATGTAATTTTCCTTCAAAACTTGATCTTCCAAACTCGATGGTATACACTGCTAAAAATATGGGGATGAAATTAAAATCTCATGTGGGTAAAGCTTATAAAAAACGATATCTTCCAATCACATGAAGATTATCTCCCGGATTGTTTTTGAGATAATCCCTGACGAGGAACCTACCATGGGATGTGCTCCTTGTTGCCTAGAGATAATATTCGATAACAACTGTCGAAGTGATTCTGAGCATTTTCATTCATAGGTTGATTTTCCGGGTTTTCCCAATCGGTTACCTCACCGAAGGCGATTTTTCATTACTTTTTGGCTGTGTAGGTATAAATTTCAAGTAGCGGGAAGCCCTGTTTGTGTGAAAGCTCATGACAAAAGCTCCTACAAACAAATCGAGAGTCAGTGAATCAATTTCTTGGTGTAATACCATTGAATTTTCTTTAGAGGGAAAAGACATGAAAAAAAAACTTTTAAATTGACTTGATGGGTTAGTTTTCCAATGATGAATTTTCCACACTCCTTCTGCTGCGTCATCTCGAGCTGTTGCGTAAAGATCACGTTGGGGTGGGTTCTTATTATTTTTTACTCTTCGCTTCACCGCCCTCATCTCAAGTTTTCCAGCAAAGAGAGAGAGAGAGACTTCATGGCATAAGAAAAGGGAGATGGACTTCACACTATTTAACTTTCTTCCTTTTTTAATCAGATTTCATACACCACAATTCACCCACTTTTCCTCGAAAATGACTTGCCATAGTTAAGCAGCTTTTGGTAGCTATTTGTGTTGAAAGTAATTTCATATAAGCCTCCTCTCCCTCCATCCCCCAGAGGGTGGCGTGTGTGTCTGCCACACATTTTATATATGTATTTCAGGGGTAGTTATCTCGCTGAATGATTTATTTATAAGATATTCTTGCCACAAGAAATTGTATAATTTTTTCTGCTTCGAGAGTCGCTTCACAATTCATTTGTATGGGCTTTGGGGTTTTGCCATCGTCTTCTTGTCTCGCTTTTCTTGCTCGCTGTCATAATGTCTCGTGAGACTAGATGCTCCTACAATCAATCAAATTATTATGTGACATTTGCAGAAAATTATACATCTTGATGTTGATAGACAAGAGGAGGTAAAGAAGAGACAAATATTACAGAGGTTTTGTTAAAATTTTTTGAGAAATTTCAATTCAAAGTCTACAGATTTGATGATCATTCCAAATGAGATGTTAAAAAAATAATTTTTTCAAGTAAACCCTAAAAATTTTTCGGAAAAATATCTTTTATTTTATCATATATTGCAAATTATGTATCTGAAAAGGCATAGAAAAAACATCGAATCATTTGTTACCGGTTTCTTTTTTTATTAGATTTTTAAAATTCATGATACTTTTTAGAAACCTAATTTTTTCCCACATTAAAACTGATTCCACGTTCTCTATTTAGCTTATTTCCCAAGGGGAAAGGGAAATGTTGTTCCCATTTTATTGGCGTTTAACGGTCACCAATGAAATTTCCTGAAGACACCAAAAGCACATAGCAAAGTCTTTGAGCTCCACCGTGGCACTTATGATGCGGACTGAATCTCTTGTGGCGAAGGACAAACACAAATGAATATACAGCAATATGACAGGCATTAAATTGGGGTTAGTTGTTGTCTCCAGTGTTCAATTTTTCTTAACTAGACTCGACACCCCAATGGCATTTCTCGTGACGTCCCAGTGCCAAATAGGCCTTGGGATTGTGTCACACACAAATAAGATGACATCATGATCCCTTTATATGCTGCCTCCAATCGCCCTTACGATATGACTTGCACAGCACCATCAGTCATCCTCCCCGAGTGAAATGGCGCTCCTCACCCATCTGGCCGCCCCCATGGGAATCGATCTCTAGGCAATTCATTTAGTTTTTTCCACTCTCTCTCTCTCCCCCCATAATAACATGGGATTTGCCTGTGTGCAATTAAATCCCATCCTGGGATCCATCACGGACTGAGCGTCATGTTCAATGGCATATGCAATTTCCAATTAATAAAGTAGGAGGAACAGCATGTGGGGGCAAAAAGAGTCCATCACTAAATAGATAGTTGATCAAATGGCATAAAACGTGTCCATTCCGCCTAATTAGGTGTCCCGAGTAGAAACACGATATTTTGATCAGGAATTGTATCCATTTTAATTAGTATGATTTATTAAAATTAATTGTACAGGTCTCTTCTTACATTGACGCATTGGCTTTTACTATACACCCCATTTGATGCTGACCAATAATTTTCCAACTAATCTAATTTTATATCAATTTTCATGCTAAATCACAAGGGTAAATGTTATGTCTGACAAAGACAATGTTATTCTCTATTAAATTAAATAATTATGCAATTATACTGCTTGTCCAATCATATTTATTTTTCTGTAATTCATTCAGTAAATTTTACAATATTTGATATGGTTATTTGAGAAATTTATCAAGAAACAGTTTGCAATGAATTTACCCCATTTGTAGCACTTTTTGGGGAAGTGATTCGTTAAATAAAAATCCACAGACATTTTCAAGTTCTTCTCTTATTTGCGAACATGGTCAAACTACCAATACAAAAGCGGAAAGCCTGGGGGAGGAGGGGTATGTCTTAAAAGCTAGAGAGAATCTTAAGTTCTCTCAATGGGGAGTACAAATAGTGGCTTGTTTGACCTAAATTTCGAATTGCTTCAAAAATTATTTGTTCACTGGTGAATTTATGCTTTAAATTCTCAGTTTTCTGCCACTATTTCACCCTGTTTTCAGCGTTTAGTCATATGTTGGGTACAGCTGTACATAATGTTTTGGTATATATGCTTTGGGATAAATCCCCAACAACAGAGAGACTTCTTTTATGCTTGTGTGCCTGTGTAGTTGGGTTTCCTATATCCAAAACATCCATAAATGGGGAGTGTTTACTCCATTTCTTCCGTTCTGCACAAATCCACTGAATTTCCTTTCGCCCATCATCCCATCGAAAGGAGCCCGTCCCCCATACTTTCCACCATGGCCTTTGAAATCATGCACTCGAGATACTTTTGCTGGCGGGAAAATATTGTGTTATATCCACAGAAAATGAGTGAGAAAATCCTTTTCATTCTCTATAGAAACTCCACATAAAATTTAAGTTCATTTGTAACCATACTGACCAACCATTTTCCACACACAAGGAGCTGTGCTATATATAGTGTTCAATTAACTCTCAGTTTATCTAGTGGTGTATTGTACTCGAATTGTATTGAAAATGAAGGAAGGCATGCTAGAATGATGAGGGATGCAAAAGGGAGAGCGGAGGAGCTCCACAAATGTTAAATGAGAAGCCAGGAATCTCTTCGAGAATGAATTTCCTGGCTCATTTACTCTGTGCTTTTTGCCAACCCCCACCCCCGCCTCTTAACCATTTCACCTACCATCCAGAACGCCAAATGAAAACAGGGAAAAGTTTTCAGTTTTCGCTGATACAACATTGAACAGCATTAGATGGGCAAAAAGTTCTCCCTCATTCATTATTCTTTGTTAAATATTTCATTTAATTAGATATCGGACCGAAATTCGATAATCTCATAACACAATTAAGGGGATATATCGATTTCCAACATCTATATAGCTCAGCACACAAGAAAAAAAAATAGAATAAAACCCCTAACAATAAAAGCTTTTGTTGAGCAGAAAGAGAGAAGCTTTTTCGGTGTAGGATTACAAGAAAGAGAGAAAAAAAGAAGATGCCCATGATACATTTTTCAACAATGTATTAGGACTTCTGAAATCTTTTCTTTGGTCTTTTTTTCCCTTCCGTGTTACGATGTATGGTATAAAAATTTAGAGAAAGCTTTCTTCCCAATTAATTTCCGATATTGCTTCCTTCACAACTGATCACAATGTACACTTCTCCTGTGAATATTAATGAAAGGGGGTAGATGGGGCGTCTTGAAGGGGCTGAGTTTATGCTTACATATTAGTGCTATGTATAGTATTTTCTTAAACATCCATTATATACGTATTTATATTGTTACCGTCATTTTCATGTGCAATAAAATAATGATGTTGAGGAATGGCTCGAATATTTTACGCCAGAGTTACTTTCGTCAAGCTACCAAGCAAGGGGTCAATTGCTGGTGTTGATTTAATGAGAAATTGCATTGGCTGGTTCGACTGACTAATTTAAATTAAAATAATTGTGGTTCAGTGAAAGTTTGACGATTCTGGAAAACTTTTAGAAAAATGGTAGTTGCTACTCTTTCTAATTTCTAAAATATCTAAAATCGTAATTCAGCCATTGACTTTACGATTTTGAACTTATGGATTATCTGATGCAACAGATTCTTATACTTTCAATAAAAAAATCAATTAATAGGCAAATTGATAAACCTGTTCTAATTTAAATTCCAACGCTTATTTCAAGATCTCAACTAATATATGGTTTTATATTGCTTACTTCCAACCAGGGTAATAACAAGTGTTAGAATACATAATACATTAGCTCTCACATTCCCTTTAGCAGTATAATTTGGCTAGGCCGTAAATTTAGCCATAGAGAAATTTGTGCTTATGTGCAAGTGACCCCCTGACACTCTCTCGTCTTAGTGCCTTTGCAAGTTTCTACCATGGTGAATATTATGTTTACGCCATCGTGGAAGGGAAAAAAAAGAGTAAAAACAGCAGCGTGGAAAACAATTATGGACCTTTTAGTGTACTCAAAATGTGTATATATGCATTGTATTATGCTGTACACATGTACATTTATTATGCTGGAGGCACCTTCTGTGATGCTGATGTGGCAGCACCAATGCCTTAATGGGTGTTGTTATGACGTGAGAGGTAGGACGATATTGTGGGGTTGTTGATGGAAAAGCTTTTTCATCACTCCACCGGTACACACTCACAAATTCACACATTTTCTCATAGTTAGAAAAATAATGTGTTCCATACTCTCTTTCTCCCTGGAATTCACCAAATACACTCCTGGTGGGGGTGAAATGCATTTCACGGCGGCTGAGGGGGGATGGGAGGGTATTGTGGGAAAATTTCCTGCTGGAGAGCTCACAGTCTCAGGCCGGATATTAAACAGATCTACACTTTGTGTACTCGAAAGTTACCACGAATTCGCTGCCACCAGGCGCCTCCACTGTTTATAAAATACCCAAGAGTTTCCCATATCGTTCATCGTTTTTTTCCTGTAACAATGCGACGCACCCATAGTTAGAATTTGGAGGAAGATGAGCTTACAGAAATGCACAATTCCTGCAGTTCTCTGAATTTCAATTTTCAACCATAATATAGAAAACTTCACGTGCGACAAGAGACAATTCGTTGAATTTAATTTAAGTTGTTTTTAAAGCTCCCTCCACATACGGAAAAACAATGAATGTTTGTGCAGTGTGGTTTGCCTTTTAAAACTTTTCGTGGAAATTCCCGCCCTCGCATGGGTGTGCCATCAGAGAAAAAAAGGATGTAAAAGTCATAAAAAGCTCTCAGAGCTCAATTTTGTGTTTTTGAAAAAAATATTTACAAAAAATATAAATCTCTATCATCACACACATCATCCCCTTATCTCGGACGATGAGGGAAATTCTGTTAGAGGTTTTTTTTGTCCTCCTCTCGAATGATTGTGTCAAAGCACTCGAGTGCTTTATTGTGTAAAATTTGTGTGGAAAATTCATCTTTGATTCACCATATCTGAGGAATTCTTGAGATTATTTCTACACCATCTCACCTGCTTTCGGGTTGCTGAAGGAAAATCCATATATGAAAGTTGTCACAGCAACAATTCCATTCATCCCCCGGAGAGAGTGTGGCACGTTTAGATTCCGGGGGTGTAAAAAAAGGGGTGGACGTGGGGTGAACAAAAGCATCCCGAAAAGAATGGTTTATATTGAAGAATAGCTGATAATGTTCCAATATCTACGCGAGTTGTCCACATAACTCTTCATTATTTGTACATTTATAAATGGTGGCGGCTGACTGTACACGGCACGTAGCACTCAACAATAGGGGGCGAAGAAGGGAGCATTCACCGTTGAGCGTAATCCACCCTCTTTTTCCAACGACCCCCCGCCCTCACATCCAAACCCATTTTGGCGCCCTCGACCATTGCAACGACGATTGCTACTTCATCGTCGTCAACGAATTACTCACCGCACTCGCCCATCGAGAACTTCCCCGCCTTGTCCGGGGCATTAGTTTGGCGTTAGAGTGGCAGAAAAAAGAAGTGGAACCCTTCTCAATCTACGCGTAACCCAACAATTTACTCTCTAACTTTTTTTCCACACCCACCCATTTGGCTCTTTGGAGGGTGGGTGGGTGAAATGGCACAGAGGCATCGGCAATGAAAGGGACTCGGAAATGGAGAAAAAATGTGCCCCCCAACATGTGATCCTCACACACTAGCTCATGGCTACGATTTTTCCTTGCTTGCGCACCCCAAGAAGAATCTTTTGAAATTCATTTCGCGTACAAAATCGAAATCTTACAATAAATTCTCTCTCTTTTTTTGCCCCAACACACACTCGAATGGAATAAAGCAGCGAGAAGAATAAAATATATCAATGGATATAGCGTCTCTTCCTTCAACTTTACTAACCCCCGAAACTCCGGCTCCCGGAGAACTTTACACATCTATTTTGACTTAAGTTTTGATGGATATAAATTCTGGGAATACACGTTGAGCAATATTGGTGTGTAAACTTAAGCTTAGGTGAAACTTTTGGTATTTAGTAATTAGCTTAAGCGCTGATACAGGCAGGATTATTGAGGTAAAAGTTTTGAGGACATACAATACAATACCTACATTTAATTTAATAAAATTCCCAGGTAGTGTAAAACTTAGATAGTGAGTTAGACACAATCTTATTTCATTCTAAATTTAAAAATATCATAAACTAGTTTTTTTTATGTTATGAGAATTTACAATAGATGTTTGATTTTGAGCTTCCCGATTTTTTTTTTTCAAAATCAAAGTTTCAGATTTTGTATTCCGGTTGTAGTGATAGTCGCTGTAACTTTAAATATAGAACACAAGCAAGTGATTCAAAATGAGAAAAGAGAATCTCAAATTATTCTTGAAATGTTTGTTCAGAATTCATTGAATTCTAATGACATTCTTAAGCTTAATTAATTTTGCAACAAATATTTGAGTCAAACAACCTCAAAAATCAATTTCTCTCTCACACAATTAAACTGTACAATTGAGTTTGCCAAAATGAAATTTTGCAAGTCTTTGGCATACAATTTTCAGGATGCAATATCACATTGGGGGAGAAAGGAATTCATTTCAATGAAGGAAATGGAAGGAAATCAATTGAAGTTGGATGATGCCCAAAATGCAGATTCAAATTTACATAATCAAGCCACCATTAATTAACTCTCTCTAGGGGTTTATTTCTCCCTCTCTGTTTGAATGTTGAAATGACGAAAGATTTTTTTTAGTGTGTGTCCCAATTTTGCCCAATTTATTCCTGATTTTCTAAGCAATTCCTGTTCTTTTCTCTTTTTTTAGGAACAGAGCCATAAATCGTATCGACCACTGTGTGTCTTGACTTTTCGATGGAATTATTCATTTCACGGCCTCGAACCGGCTGGATATCATTTGGTGAACTTGCTGCTGCACACCCTGGTCTCATTAATGTATTTCAGGCAAGTATTGTGTCACTATATAGCTGCAATCCATGGAATTTGTCTCCACCGCACACCATCAACCCTCTCACGAATTGTCGGTACCACGTTAACTACCTATATAAGACATTCAGGCCACATAACAACCCATTTATTGTATTTAATTACGAGGCCGCAGGTTTAGTGATATTGCATGTTTCTTATAACATATTATACCTTATACACGTTTCGTAATACAGAGTCTCACATGGCGTTATAATAAAAATACCACGATGTGGGTGGGTGTTGGTGCGGACCTTGTGCATATGGAGGAGCGAAGAAAAGGCGTATTAGGAAGAAAATGAGGCTATTTACAAAGTAACTAGAGAAAATTACCGTGTCCTATAACCCGAGGAGGACTCATTAGATGGGCAGAAACATCGATTTAACTCTTACACGTGCACGCATCCAACAAATTGTGTCATCAACATTGAAATTTTTCAAACAATTGAACTCCATTTGTCTTCAGTACTGTCCTTAATTTTACCCTCTTCTCTTGCGATAAACATTTCTTTCCTGTTTTCACAATGTTAGCCCTCGTGATTTCAATGCATTCAAGAAGTTTCGCACAAATTGTTTTATCCTCTTATTTATTTATAAGAAATATTTAAAATTACACAAAATAACTGGATGTTATTGGTGAAAATTAAACTACATAAATTATAATGGAAATCTAAAATTATTCTCTAAAGAATTTTTGTGAAAATTTTTGAGGAGTTTCCGCTTTGGTCTATGTTTCGTACTGTACTATCATTTGATTGGCTTTTTAATGAATTTTTCCCATCAGTAGTTTAATAACTATTAAATAGATTATCTCTATTCACTGGAACGACTATACTGCAAATAATATTCAAATTCTTGCCCCTGGCCTGGTTAAAATGTCTGACTAACATTTCATGGAGTTGATTGCAATATATACAAAATACAAAAGGCTAAAATTCACAAGCGCGATAACTGTTAGCGAATTGTGTGCAATAGTTTTCAGACCAAACACCAATATATGTATTTTATTGTTATGCATGCGGCCAAACAGGAGGTTTCGCGTGAAGTTTTGCTTAGGCAAAACCAGCACCAACATTTTCAATAATAAATGCTTGATTGAATAGCAATTTTATGAATGCATGAACTCTGTTGATCCGTTCGCAAAATGACACTACGCGGTCACAAAAATTCACCTCCGCGTCGCGCAACAGGTGGTCCTCAATTCACATTTTTTTGATTTTCCCTCCACCGCAGGTGAAATGAATATAAAAAAGAGAGTGAAAAATACTCACGGCTGATAAAAGGGGAAGAAAAAGGGGTCCTTCATCACAGGCTTCGCCCATATGTGTGTGACCACTTAACACGATTTTCCATCACTTTACGACGATCACTGTAAAAGGCGTCGCCCGGGTTTTAGCGCTCCCGAATTGCATGTGGTGGTTTTTGTGGGTGGGTTTGCGATACACAATCACGTAATATGGATTTTATGCCGTCACCATTTATTGGCACTTTCCCGGGGATAATGCATTCCTTGCTCTTGCCTTTGAACAAATTTATGCTCTCTATATTGTACGTCTTTTCCAAGATGGGGATTTTTAGAACACAAAAATTCACTTCCATTTGGTGTATTTTCTAAAAATAGTAAAATTACACACACAATTTCCCCGGGATGCGGGAGACGAGAGAAGATGTGGCAAGTTATTGCTGCCACGAGGCAAAGGGAGACTCAAATTGCAAGCGAAAAGAATAAAGCTCTCACCAAACGTTGAAAGCTTTCAGGAGATACTCTCCAAACCATCTAATTCAATTTTCTCCACTTTCTTTTCCTAAAATATATGAACTGAAATTTCACACAAGGGAAGATTTTTTTCGCACTCCGGAAAAGGGGAATTTTTATAGTGGGGAAAATTTTATTTACCTACCTTCGTTTGAAATGAAAAGATATAAAGATGAGGGGGGATTAAATGGATGGTCATAAATAATTACTTAATAGATAAGCTTCTATTGAGCACCTTATGAAAAGAGCCCCGTTTTAATCGAATTGCCAGCAAATGAAATCACTTATGTAAGTTAATTTGGCTGTCATGAAAGGAGTTTATAAACTACTTCAAGCATTATCATTCAATTATTCCTGCAAACCCATGAGCCGGCTCCAGCATCTTGGGGAAATACTTCAAAATCAGACATCAAACTTAATATGATGAGTGAGTTTTTGCCACTCATCATCTTCAATTTAATTAAAATCTCCGCTTCAAGATCATGCAATCAACTAAAGTGCAGTTTTTAGAGATTTTTCCCAACTTTATATAACGTTTTGTTTGTGATGTCTTGGATAGGAGATGAAAATCTATCCAGGGTTAGTGAATATTTTTACATATTTATAATAATAATAGTAATAATAAAATAATTTTCTTTCCATTCACGTAAAAATCCTGTTAATGTTAAAGTGTAAAGAATTCGCCCAACCTTGTAACCTTTACAAATAGAACTATCAGCAATATCCAATCCATCAAGTCTGTATATATCTCATTTTCCACTCTTGACTTGTTGACAAAAACTTCTCTGTCAATGCCGGGATCAATCATCCAACCACCCCCTCGTGAAGTAACTCTTCCTCTGAAGATTTGGCTGGAAAAAGAGGGCAAGATTAAAACGAATCATTTGTGATGTATTTCGTAGTTGCATCCACATGAACTCTCGCCATATGCGAGGGTTTGAATTAGTGTTATCGAAAAATAGTTAATGTGTTGCAATGCTAGAACGACATACCGGCGGGGCATGGATAGGTATTATGTGAGTGCCATGGCGTAGTTGGGAGTACAAAGTGAATAAGATAACAATGATGGATGAGTAAGGGATTGAATTGGGGCTAGCGGTGTGGTGCTCCATTCGATGGAAATCAATCAGTTGTGTGTCGTGTTTAATTTCAGGAATTTCGAGATTAATGGCCAAAACTAGAGAACTCACCCTAGATTGATGGTGTCAGGTAGTCTGGTGTGCACACGTATCACCCATTCACATATCACTGCATGCAACATATAGACTCAAGACTAATTTGCAGACTTTGTGAATTCGGACATTTTATATAGACGAGAGATTGAGGGTGAAAAATTGTGTCAAAAAATTGCCACTATCGCAATTTTTATATATAATGGGGAGTCATGAGGGTGAGTTTGATGAAATAGGATTTTTACCATCATCCCATCAGTTAAATCGATTTCCTGAGGACCTCATGGCAAAAAGTTGTGCTACAATTAACTGGCAAAGCCAACCACCACACGATCCCTGTAAAGGCAGAGAGAGCGTCTACTTTATGGTGATTATATGGTGTTGTTAAAATTATGTGAAACTCTCCCTGTCATAACTACTTCATAAATTTTAAATAGTTATTTGTTATAATGAAACTAACAATGTTTCGAGCTATAACACTTTCGCGCGATTAAATGTAAAGTGTGAGAGTAAGAGAAAAACCATAAACCACCCTCGCTTGGCAATTCTGCAAACACTCTGAACGAGGCGAGTCTCAATAGTTGATTCCCAACTGGAATATATTTTGAAGTGTATAATTGCACATAGTTTGTACATATAGATATATGGTGTATAATGCAACTGAATTGGTATAAGGGAGTGAAAGGTGAAGATATGAGAGTCCCTGCTCACACATTAAACACCATATATGATCGGTGGTAACATGAATTGGCTCATTTATTTGACAGTTTTAATTACCGAGTCTGACAAATCGATTGGGAAATTGGATTATGGGGGCTGCTGTGCTGAGTTCATGATAAAATCCCACCCATTAATGTATCATGGGAGTTGGTGTGTCATAAAGTATACGAAATTGCAGTCATGCAGGAGGGGATGATTCCTAAATCCATATATGAACACTCAAATTCTATTAATGGACAATCTTAAAATCAACATTCTCACCCATGAGCTCAATTACATATTCTGTGGAAAGGACAACACAGTATCCCAGCTGTCGAGAAGATTCATGTTCAGGGTTATCATGCAAGGATATGAGAATAATGAGGTTAAATTTTAGGTGAATTGAAATGGGTGATTTTCGGTCAGTAAAATATTCAGTTGATCAGTAAAAATCAATTGGGAAATACATTTAATGACTTTAATAATAATGACTAAATTGTGCAATTAAACTCTTCTTGAAACACTATTTGTTAGAAAATCATTCTAAAGCGAATTTTCTCGAAGAATACCACTCCTTTTGCACAAAATCCAAGACATAATTATTCTAACAAATATTTAATTAAAAAACATTCATTAAAAGGAGCGCTGTGAATATATTTGTCGGGGTGTTTAAAAAGCAATTAAATTGAATTATACTGTGATAGAGCTGGTGCAAATTGTTGGTTGATATTGTGAGAATATATAGCATGACTGGGTGCAAAATTGTTAATAATAAGTAAATTAAACAGCAAAAGTTACTGCAGGTGTGCTCGGTTAAAAGTGCTTTCGTCACATAACAAGAATCCACCCTCATACATCTTGTGAGTCTTCCCACTTCCAACCAGCATCCATTCTTCTCGCCCTAAAATGCATGAGAATAAGCATGAGAACCTCTCAATAGTTTACACTGAAACACCTTCCACATTCACTATATATATGCTACCCACATTTGCAATATCTTTGCAAAATTTCTGAAATGATGTGAATTGCAGTTCAAGTTTGCCTTTCGCCTCACAAAGTGGCATCGGATGGAAAGTTGAAAGTTTTGATTGTTTCATTTTCCCACTATATAATATGTTATATACATTATATGGTGAGGGAGTTCTCAAGCCACACGGCGCCCACCATTCAATTCAATTTAATTTCATGTGCCACCCACTTCTGCCTCAAATACTCAAAGGCGCATATCGTCAAAAATTTTAGCACGGAATACGAATTAAGACATAATATCGTACATTTTCAACCATCGCCACTCACTCTTCATGACATAGTAAATGGCAAAATCACCCCCTCACAGTGTGACGCCGGTGGAGCTCAAAGTATCAAAAGGTGTGATTTTCCGAAAGGTTTATTTTAAAATTAGGCATAAATTTGGGTCAATTTGCCAGTAATTTGAGGCATTTCGTTCAGGGAAAGCCAACAAAATCCGTTTCTCATTTTCACCTAAGCTGAATCAATTGAGATTGCCAGACAGTTCCATAAAATTCTATTTTAGAGGCAGGAAATTTAAATTAACATTCACTTTTGAAATTGATTAAAAACATTATTACTTTTTATTTATTACATTGAACACTGTCATTTTATAAATTGAACTCTTAGCTATTCACCTGATTCACCTGAAAGATTTCGTGTTGTAAAAAATCCCTAAATTCGTGAAAGGCAAATGGATTGTTTTACCTTCGAGCGAGCTCTTTTAGGTCTCACTTATAAATTTTTTATCGACTCAATGTTGATTTTGAGAAATTGACGGTATAGGAAAAAAAATGTTTTAGCGTGAAAATGAAAGACAAATATTGTCCTATCCAGAAGTTCCAAATGAATAGGAATTGAAATGGTGCGGGAATTAGATTTGAAGATCCTCCGAATGTACATTCGTGTTAAATGGAAATGAGTCGTTTGATTCTCTGTGTCCCAATCTCCATATTGACAGAGCTCAAAACTTCCACACTTATTTACATCGTCTTATTATTATTTATTTTTTGTACAAATGAAATGATGCGGAAGAAAAAACACTCCAGATGAGTCGGAGATGCAGAAAGTGAGGAGCATAAATTGATATGGCTCTCAGAGTATGAAAGAGAAGGATATTTATAATATGAGATTTGTTATTCAAAAAGCGAGAGCAAACAAACACAAAACGGCCATAAATAACGAATGTCAATTTTAAAAGGAAGAAACTTGTATCTCTCTTGCGTAATCTATATCTGAATTTATGTTGGCTATGGTATCCACAAGGAAAAGCTCATTTATTTCTTTCGACGGCGGCCACCCACTCATTTCCAAAAGGGGGGAGAGGCAAAGAGAAAAAAAAACAGAAGTTCACATCCATAAATGGATCCGACACGAAGATGACTTCTGAACTATATTTATGTGTGAATACAAATGTGCCTATACCGGATGGAGAAAAATAATGTTCTTTTTTTCCGGGTCGGAAAACCTCCACCGCCCGATGTATACATATGTGGAGAGATGCTGTGGAGGAATCGAGAGAAGAAAAATTGAAGAAGGAGGATGATAAAGGAGAATATAGGAAAAGTTCTTGAGATGAAGTGAAATCTGATAATCTACCAAGTCATATTCAGACATTGTGCAATATACAACTTCTCGAGTCACAATACAACTGCTTTTGACTATCAAACTTCCATCTCGTTTCACATAATGGATCTATAATGTATCGATAGTGCGGAGTTATTGGCAAAAATATCATTCTAAACTTCTCCACTTCTAGGCAGCTTATCTTTTTCTGTCAGCTCTCATGCTACATATATCTCGTTGCGATAAAATATTTGTGACTTGCGGAAGATCAATTGTGGCCCCATGATAAGTAAACTTGTAATGAGGTATTCCTGACTCAGTGATAAATATCTAATTGACTCGGGAGAAACTTTTTGGGGAGATTAATTGCCACATGTCTTCACCAGGGAATATCTTGTGGCAAAAGAACTGTTCGACAGGATAAACAATTGTTATCCTAGGAGTAAACATGCTGTCTTATATTATAATACTTCCCTGACTTAATGACCATTATATACCGGAAGAAATAATGGTTATTTAAAAGGGGATGGATAGCATCTTTTGTTATAATTGAATGTTTCAATAAATTTGAAGAATGTAAAAAATCAATTATAAGGTAAACGCAGTGCGTACCGTTAGTGAAGCTCGTACCGACACATGCATAGATCAGCTAAGAAAATAATACATCTGTCGGTACGAGCTTCACTGTCGGTACGCACTGCGTGTACCTTATTTATATTAGCTTTCAAAGAATGTTTTCTTTAAAATATAAAAAAATCACGTAAATGCGAAAATTCTTATCTCTGCATGCTGTTAGATTGAGAAATGCCATTAAATTTCCCAGGAGAATATTATAAGAGAAAATATGTTAACTCAGAATTCAGAAATGCATTAAATTGCAAAGAAAAAGAAATCCCTTGTGTCTCCATAAGATTAAAAATTACTAAAATGGATATTTGGTTGAACTGGAAACCATCTCTGGTGCATCCTCCCTATGAGTAAGATGAAAAGTCATTTTCCTTTGACTTTCATTCCTCAGTGAATGTTATATTGCCCGAAACCATCTCAAGGGGAGTGTCTTGCACTCCTGGCAGGGATTTTCCCCAGAAAGAAAGAATAAAATATTTCCTTTTATATGCTGATTTATTTTACATAGAATTTCATATTAAAATACACTCTTATTGATTTAAACTTCAAATCACTGCACAACAGTCCACTCAATCATTTTTGCAAATCAATTGATGAGAATTAAATAGAAAATTTGACTTGTTTATAGAGGATGCATTCAAGAAGCCAATCAATGGTTAAATGAAACAAGGGTTTTGCCAAGGGGCACTTGGCAGACTAAAATTTGTTAACGTAGATTCGTTATTCGCAAAATATTCACGTTTTTATATGAATAAGAAAATTTATTCGAATATATTCACATTATTCGCAAATATTCGAGATATTCGCATTATTCACAA
>CAKKOB020000144.1:17087-58196 GCA_918844115.2 Phlebotomus perniciosus | reverse complement strand
TATAACGATCAAAGGACTAGATATTAAAAATTCTGGAGATAGTTAATAAAAAAAATTCACATTCGCACAACATCAGTGCTCAAACCACAAATGTAGACCAGAAATATTTCATTGCATGCTGGAGTGGCTGCGGGTTGTGTCAGAGAAAGGTTATTAATAAATGGCAAAATTGTAGTTTCATATGCAAATGAGGTGTATTAATTGCAGTCAATTTTTCATCAAATATGTACCTATGCCAGAAAATTAATATGGCTTGTTTAAATAAGAGATTAATCCACTCTTTCATGGAATCATTTTTAGAATCACTGAGAGAAAGTATATTAAAAGTTAAATTTATGATTAAATCATCTTCTTCAATCATATTTTCATTTCTCTCAGTGAAACAATTACGCATTTAATGAGGAAGTTAAAAATCATTTTAAATGTTTGAAACATAAAATAAAATATTTACACGCTGATATGATATTAAAATTTCAATAAAATTCCGTTGATGAAGTTAAATGAGACTAAAACTTTCCTTCATGTACCTAATGATAGAGATTCTAGAAGTCATTAGATAAATCCTGATTCCATCTACAATTTTCTCTCATCTATCATTCATTGCATGTCTTCGTGTTACTGTCGAAGAAATCTCACAGTTTAAAATTGTCACCGAAAATGTTTATATCATCGTCGGTAGGAGTAAAATCTCAAGTGGGAATTACACTTCATTACATCTTTCTCAAATGCAGGCGGAAGAAAATGACTCCTGTCGGAAGAAATTAAGGTATTACGTGTGGAAGATGGGATTAAATTCAGGTGGTTTTCCTGGCATTGAGACATTTTCTAGTGATGATGACTTTTCTGCACGTCTCCCATTCAATTGCCCGTGTGCAGATATGAAAAGCTCTTGGACCAGTCACTCTCCTTCACGAGGTTTAATGGAATTGCGACATGTCTCGAAAAATCCCTTAAGAGACCCCTCGAAAGATTTTTAAGCATTCGCGTCACGGAATTATCAGCGAGAAGCGGAAATTTCCGTGGTAACACAATGCAACTGATACAATTGTTGCATCACTTTTATTGTATGTTTTCCCATTCGCTTTTGTGTATACATTTCATCGAGGAGTTCTTTCTTTTCTCTGAGATTGCTCTAAGCTTGACTTCCTCGAGGGGGCAACAATGTAATTGATTGGATTTATTTTGTTAAATAGGGTATAATGAGGCGTAAAATTGATTTGCCTCAAGTATCAATCAAGCACTGCTGAAACACTTGTAATATCTAATTATATCCAATTGATGATTGAAATAATAATTGATAAAGGGTATCAAACCCAATTTGCTGGGTAATTATTGCAATTGAAAAGCTCATTGATATTACAAACAGCTTTACAATATAAAAACATACAAACGAAAATCCAGGAGCATTTTTCCAATAGGTATTCAATTTAAATGAAATTTATCAAGAATGTAAATTAACTTATTGAGGTAAATATAATAAAAGAGCAAAATGGATGGAATTTGTACATCACAAAGAGTCATATGAAATGTATTGGTCAAAATATAATGTCTGGTTATGCCCCGCTATCCTCTACAAAGTGTCCGAAATTCAAGCGTACAGCAAAGTTTCATTGCCTTATCTAAAGAAACTTCTTAAGTGCAATGATGTTTTTGTCTCATTTGAAAGTGATTCTATGTATACAGAGAGCATATGTTTATTTAACGAGACAATGTCTCTCGCGGTGTTGATAGAGGACCGTGATTAAAATTTCTCCACAATTTTCTCGCGCCACTAGGGCGCCCTAAGGGCGGGGGAGAAGGAGGGGGGAGGTATGTATAACGTGTCAAATATCAATGTATTATACACACTTATTATAGCTGGAAGTTGTGCTGTAAAGTGCTCCTCTTCATGTCTTCTTGCCGCCCCCCACACACCCATCGCACCCGCGGCAGCATTTCCCTATCGCCAAGTTTGCTTTTGTAATTTCCCATCAAGGAGCATCACAAACTCTTGTGGCTTTATAAAATAGAAATATGTATATCTTGGCTGTGGCGGAGGTTGGAGGGGGGGATTGAATGTGAAATGTGCCACGCAGTTGAAACTCCTTTTCCACCCAACAATATTTGCACTCATTCACCAACAGACAGATAGACAAGAAAGATATAAGGAGGGATGTACAAATAAACATTTCCTACCTTACAATTTACACATCTCAAACCACGATGCGATGGGGGGGAACATTTTACCCTCACTAATTGTGCTGCAAGATGTACAAATTTTCCATATCACATTAGATATCCATACACATGATTGCCAAATGAAATTTATACGTGTAGAATGTTTAGATAAGGCACAACACCCACAAAACCCAACCAACATACCCAAGATACTTCCCTCCACTCGTGCGAAGCTTCCCACCCCCTCCCCTCCTACAATCACTCACGAAATGACGGTAAAATGTGTATAGGGTTTAAGATTTTCACAAGCAAACCTCGCCGAACCATCTCCTTTTCTCAATGGGTGAATCACTCAGACGGAGGAGAAAACTTTTAATTGAAATGCTATATAGGGTTTTGTATATATTTATACTAATTTCTTCCATCCTCCTTACAGGATGTGCACGATGTTCCTGCCAGAATTGATGAGTTTTGCCGCTGCAATGCTCTTTGCCGTACATCCAGTTCACACTGAAGCTGTAAGTATCTCTTTTGCACTAACTTCAAGAGATGCCAAATAATTCACGAGGCTTAAATTCATTGCCTAAGTCCTCAGTGATGCTCCACTTTACTATATATATATATATATGTTTCAACTGGAAGTTTCAAGATTTAGAGGTCGACACAAATTGCGTTTAATTTAACATGGCGGGTGCGGTGGAATTTCGCGTGCAATTTGCATATGCAGAAGAAAATGTTGGGTAAATGAACTGAATGATTTACATTGATAGGGGATAGAGCGAGCCATGGACAGAATTTATCTAAATATAGGACTTTCCAAATACCTTTAATTCCTTTGATTCTTCATGGAATATTTAAGCTGTTTTTCAACCCAGACAAAAAATTAAAAGAGCTTCATACATTACATTACATACATTACATTACATTCATTCATTACATACAAGAGATGTAAAAATATCAAAACTCAAAACATTTGACTAAAACCTCTGAAAAATTCCTATATAGCTATTGACATTCAGAAATGTCTTTCTTCGGCCTTCAACGTTTAGCAAAGCCCAAAATCTTGTTTTCAAAATCGGTCTTTTGATTTCAGGCTTATTTCTAGTCGACAAGCAAGTCTTAAATTTGTTTACTCCCTCAAGAAAAAGATTAAAAACGACACAGAAATATTTGCGTAAGAGCAAACATTCAGATAAAATTCATTTCACACTTGAGTTAATGTCTTAGCTCTTCTTTCAATGATCACAAAATTTATTCATCCAATTAAATCGAGCATAATTAAGAGCATCACGGGATTCTTTTCATCTCAGAAATTCTAAAGAGTTTCATTAAAATAACTTGGAGTAAAAATATTTTATCTGCCACCAATTTTTACATTGATTTCTATAACCCACAAAATGTGCGGTGAAATTTTTATTTGTTATTCCAAGTGTGTCGCTTGGGATATTTTTTATTCATCCCAATCTGATCGTTTTTGCACCTCGTTTTCGCGTGAAAAGCTCTCCCACTCGCACGCCCCCCTTGAAAACTTTCATCCCCCTGGCCGAGCTCAATTGTTTCGTGGAGTGTGCAGATCAATGGCATGAGGGGTGGATGATGTGTTGAACTAGCTGCCAATGTGTGAGAGGCAATGGGTGAAAAATCACGAAGTAAATACGTGGGGTAGATTGGAAAGTTCTCAAATTGGCACAGGTAATATTACTCCTTTGATGCAAAAGGTAAATTCGAGGTACTTTCCATTGGAATTGGTTGTACGTGATCCCATGTAATGGAGGGGCTCTTCAGGACCAAAAGTCCAAGAATTTCACAAGTATAACCCATTCTTGGAATTTTTATCCCAATTCTGAGAAAGTTCTTTTTGCCTGCCAAGCCCATTGTTGAGATATCATATTCAAGAGAGTAGCAAAGAGAAATGCACGTTTTGCTACAAAATAGATGGCATACAGGATTTGCCAAAATAGAATCCATATATATTTCTTTTCGGGTGGAAATCCATGAGATACACTCTTCGCCCATCAGCTTTTGCATTATTATGTATTTTTATCTCTGGTTATTCACTGATGTTATTCTTCATACCAAGCCAAGCAACCTACACCATATAAATCCTACCTTTATTCGTCTCCATTTCATAATGGATGGATGCTGATGGAGTTGGTGAACATAACAAAAGAAAAATCTTCAACTGCAGAGTTGAAAAGTGACGATGAAAATCTGTTCTTTCGCGAGACAAGAGAGAACAAGAGAGCCGACGGTTTTACTCGCGTTTCTTTCATAATTCACAGCTCATAAGATCGAATGAAAATCAAAGTTTCATCAATCAAGATAAGATTTTTAATATAAAGATATTTTAAATTTTTGATTAACTTTAGTCTCTGTATTGATCTTGACCCGACTTGTCAAGGATCTAAGTTTGGATTTTGGCTGAACTTTAAGTTTAGAATTCGTACCAAATTCCGAGTTCTTCATAGAAGAATCACAGATTCCATAAGTCAGTCAAACAAAAGACTTTACACGCAGTTTTTCTTGCACAAAATGTGCCACTAATGCACGTGCTACAAAAAAAGTTATATACTTACAAGACAACAGAGCTCATAAATTATTTCAGTGCGAAAAATGCGATGGATAAGAGACTGGGTTGTGAGAAATCATGCAGAGAATATTTCTCCAGGAGCTGTTGAAGTGGTTTTTCGGGATATTGTCAGACATTTTCTCTCGCATCTCACATTTTTGGATAGCATCAACTCTACACTACCCAGTGTTAGATGTGTTTTTGGTGGCTCACGAGAAAGAAAAGAAAAAAAATCGCGCCAAACAGAAGTGCAGAAAGGCCCGCAGTGAAAATCTGTAAAACTGTAGAGATAACACGGTCACGTTTCACTATATTAGTTTAGAGTTGAAGAAGATACATAAGCATATCACATAATAACATCATAATATAGTGGTTTTACTCGCCTGGGTGATTTTAGTCACCATCCCCGGGGTGGAAATTGCTGTGAATTTTCTTTTTGGCCAACAAAATTAGGCTTCTTGTATTCATGAAAGTATTTTATCAAAAGTGCCATTGCACACAGAGAGAGGAGTGGAAAATATCAAAACGTGCACGAATTATCTCAACATCAAATTACTGCCTCGTATAACAAGGTTGACGTGAGATATAGACAAAAAATCATTACACTCAACACGGAGCAATACAAAAGCGATAAAGGCAACATCAAAGAGGAATTAAATTGTGTTTCATAAACTGAACGTATTATCGAAAAGCTCTCATTCTCTCTCTGTTCACTTTTAAATGTTCCTCGTGGGGTTGCTTCAGCTTTTGCACTCTTTCCGCCCTTAACAAAACGTATGGGCGGGTGGGGGTTTGTTTGACTTCAAAAGCGCTGATTCCATAGGGAAATGCACCGTAACGCTATGTTATTGCGGGGGAAAATTGAATCTAATCAGCAGATTAAACTTTAATTCTAATCGATAAACTATTAATTTACGTAATTGAACATTTGCCATCATTATATGGAAAATATGAATTGAGGGAATAAAAGCTCACTGTGCCACATGATAAGGTAAATCAATAGGAAAATTGGGAAAATTGCATTAATTTAATCAATGTAGGGGAGATCTATTTGGGAATTTTCACAATGAACAGAACATATCCTCTTCTTTTCCCTTTTAGGACAATGATAATTTAATTTTTCATTATTGATTTAAATACAAATAATTTTAGGCTTAAGTTTTTTTCCCGGAATTTAAGGCATTTGCCAGGCAATTTGGTTTGAAATCTTCACCTTAAAATCCTTTAAAGGGCGCTATTTAGTTTACATCACAGTATAATCGTATTAACTACATACACTCATATATAATTAACTTAAAGTTTCCAACGAGAAATTCCATTCATGCTTTAACTATTCCCTTCATATAGATTGAACAGTGTTTCATCGGTAGTGAAAATAAAGTTATTAAATGGGTAAGCTTTCGTTGAATAAATATACAAATGTGATTGTTATTGTTAGACATTCTCCCCATTTATCATCGCCATCAATAATTATAGCCACTTGTAATGACTATAAAATTGATAGTTTCATGTAAATGTTATTAGATGACTTGTGTTTTGACCAAATTACCCACCCACTCGTGCAAAAGGGTTGAATATTCATCAATATTTCCGCAAGCTATTATCATTGTGAAAATGATACTCTATCTATATGTATTCCTGGGGACTAGATGGCAAGTCTGAGAAAGTTGACGGTAGAGTTATTCCCTTCAAAATGATAAAGAAGATAAATTTACGGTACACCAAAAGCCACACAATCCATGCGGGGTTATATGCGAATTAATACGAAGTTTGAGGAGATAAAGGATAGAGAAGGGCTGAAAAGGATCTCCCTCAAGTATCTCATGTGAGCCCCAAAGGAGACAACTTGCTCCAATTTCATGTTGCCTCTCCTTTGCTTTCTACAACTCATTAATATCAATAGTAGAGGATTATAATTCCCAGAGAGTTGCCTGGCCGAAATTTTACAACTAATACAAATGTTGAAGCTCTCGTATTAGTTTTTCCTACCATCAGAAGGATTCACACTCTATCCCTTTCTGTGGCTTGGCATGGCTTCTCTTGGTCGAAGGATCAGCATAGGAAAGAAGTGTTGGAGGATGTGTCTGTGCATATTTGCAGAATT
The DNA here is from genome assembly GCA_918844115.2 of Phlebotomus perniciosus. NCBI lineage: Eukaryota > Metazoa > Arthropoda > Insecta > Diptera > Psychodidae > Phlebotomus > Phlebotomus perniciosus. The sequence goes on along the minus strand of CAKKOB020000144.1, from coordinate 51,366 downwards.
TATGAGAAGAAAGCCACACACACATGCCCAGGAAAACCATTGTATATTAGGATAGTTGTTTGTTTTCTAACTTCTCTTTTGGAGCATAAATCGTTGTATTTCACCCGCTCAAACCACACCGTCGCTAGCAATAATTCATAGTTAGAGAGCTGATATGCATAAATTATGATGTTACAATATATTTCCAACACTATCCCCAACGTATGCGATAATGCGGTGTAAAAAAATTATAGTATAAGGTAATTTTATATCAACCACACGATGCTACCGTATTGTTACTCACAGGAGAAAAGCTATATTTATATGTGAGAAATATTACGTGGATGTGGGTGGGATGTATCGACTATGCTTTATCACATTTTATATGCAAGAAATATGTCGTTTATAACACATATGTAAATGTTTGCCCCAAGAATATTCTACACTGAGAGGAAATTACATTGGTTTTACAATATTGCCATATCTGGCAAACATTCTTTGTATCCGAAGTTCATCCCAAGTTATCACAAAGTTGTTTGTTTCAAATTAAAGGTATACAAAGCCATAGTTGTTGTGCTTATGTTTCACATATCAAGAAGGGTTGACTTTACAAACCAGGTATAATTTAATTAATTAAGACCTGAATTCCCTATGACAGGACAAAAGTTGTAGTTAGTTTTTTGAAAGTGAATATGAAAAGAATTTATCAAGAAAACTGTAAGGTTCTGATTATGAAAAACATAGCAAATATGAAGAAAAGTTATCGAAACTTGGAAAAAAACAAAAAAACAGTTTAAGAATATTATTGTTTTTATTATTCCTCTGAGAAAGCATGTCTCTCCTATTTATTTTTCACATCAAAGAGAAAAAAATATGTTTGGCTCATTCTCAATCAAGATTACGATACAGTCTAGTCCGATATTTCCTCTCTGTGTTCTTATAATATTTCTTCCTATTTCGAAATGACGCTTACAATGTGAAATTTACATTTTTCAATTATGAATTCCATCCAGATATTAAACCTTTCAGTCATAAATTGTATAGTTTTTTCACGTTCTTCATATCAGGAGCGTGTACAGTTTTTCTAACTCCCAATTGGCCAAGTAACTCCCTGCACAGTCACAAAAAAACGTGAAAAGAAAACGCACCCTCTTGGATTGAAAATTGAATAAATTTTCACGAGAAATCCGGCAAATGTCACGCAAAAATCTGATTGATACACCCCTTATACATATTTCTTCACCCAATGTGCATAATTTATAAAGCCTTAAAAGTTCTATATGCAGAACTTATTTTTAAATGGGTGTAACGCCGCTTCTCAAATACAATTTCCTATGCATTAACCTTCTAATTTATTGATACCACCTCCTGAGAATTTCCCCAGTCAAGACATGACGCTGCATAGGAGGGAATTATATTGATTTTCAATTAATTTTTAACCAAGCTCATTAATATTAATCACCCTTAATTCGGGTAAAACACGGCATTTTGAAAATTTAATGACAACTACGTCGTAGTCAAATATTGAGCAATTTTTACTAAAGCACTTAATCCACCTCATTATGGATGTAATGGACTGTATCCGCGAGAGGATCAACGCGAATTACCTGGGCGAAGATTGCGATGAATACTGAGCAGGTGAAAATTAATAAAATGAGATTTGTTGGGCCAGAGACGCCGAATTAATGATCCATTTCACCCGTTCTTTCGATGTAAAAACTTCGTCCTAACGAATGCAAATTAAGTAATAGCATTTTGTGCTATGCTAAATAAATTTTACACTCGTGACCCAACAATTAGCTGTTACACCTTTTGCAGGTAATTTCCTGTCAGCTCTATCACTTTATTTATCTCATCTAAGAGATAAGGTAATGATTTCTGACTGAATGTATAAAAATTCAGGGTAAATTTCTCGATTTTTAACACATTTGGTGAGAGAGAAGGAAAAAATTCCATCGCTAAAAGCTCTGAAATTTTGATGAAATTCTCTACTTCGATCTAACGTAATGCAATTTGTCAGAAAAATTTTCCACAGTACTTTACCCTTAGTGATTGTGCAACCCTTGGTGGGGTAAAACATCGAAAATTGCTATACCATGAGGATTTCCCATTCACTGCGTGCATGCATCGCAAAATCAGCGCGAAGAGGTGGAAAAATTGTCGATGGAATGAAATTTGCGATGGGGATGTGCGACATATAAAAAGAGTCCCTCCGCGTTACCCTTAATTCCGTCGGTGGCAAAATTTTTCGGGGGTGTACGTGCGATTGAATTTATGAATTTAGCAAGACACCCAAATGAGGTCGAGGGGGTTGATATTGAAAATCGAAAATCTGATAAGGGTGTCATTTGGGCACCACCCTTTGCCTTTTCTCTTCGCGCGAAAATTACATACACCGCGTATACGAGCACTTGCGGTGCTGCGAATTGAGATGAAGGAGACACTTTTTTGCGTGTGGCTGTGATAACGAACCCGACATTTGAGTTGTTAAGAAAATTTATGAAAGGGCTCGATGGTGGTCTGAGTGGAAAATCACTTTCTTTAATGATTATTCAGCAAGTATACTTATACGAAGCAGAATTTTGCCTTCGTCTTTCGCCTCCCGTCAAATATAACATTATTGTCCTTCAAGTTTAAGCGCATGAAATTTTCATTGACACTCCATTTCAATAAGTATACAATTTATTTTTCTCTGTTCAATATCTCCTAAAATGCGGGTGGCAGAAATGTAATGAAGTGGGACAATAAATACAAATATTGCTGATACTGTTATAGATTGTATTTCATTGAAAATTTTCCTCATATATACACATCCCATCCCATCCCATAGAGGGTGGAAAAAGGGAGAAAATGTTAGATAAATCTTCTGTCACATCATTATTATTATCCACCCGCAGGATCCCCAAATAGGGAAAGTTCATAAAAGTGTCAGCGAAAATGTCTCACACTGCGAGGAGAACTTATAAGTGAAAATGGGTAGATGGATAAATCCTGTCGAAATTAATAATGTCAGCAATATAAATTTTTATTATTAATTTATAATCCTTCGAATGGCAGGGCCAAAGTGACAGAGTGTAAGTCATACGGAAAATAACTTTTTAACCCCTCAGAGCGCCATCAACAGTGACTCAGCAAGAGGGAAAAGGGGACGATAAGATTGAGATAATACGTTTAGTTTAGCAGCCAGCAGTAAAATAAACGCAATGTGACACATATAGGATCGTCTGTTGAGGAACAATTTCACCCATAAGCACCATACACTCGGTGACAAAAAAGTAAGAACAGAAGATGAAATTTGGCAAGAAAATGGTTTGAAGTAAAATAAAAACCTATTCTGCGAATTTGACTTTAAAATATCTAAAACATTCTGCGTTATTACAAAAATTAGTCGCAAAAAAACATAGAAAAACATCGAAACTATTAACATTTGTTACATTTTCGTACAATTTTCCAAAATTTAAATAAGCTGAAAGGCTATGACTTGTAGATTCAAAAGCTGTTCTAAAAGTTACCTAAAAAAGTAACTGAAATTTTAAAATAGTTTTTAATATAGAAAACATAAAAAAAAACATCGAAATGCTTGCCATTTGTGCAATTTTAATGCGATTTTCAAAATTCTTAAAGAATTGGACAAATTCAAATTCCTTCTTAGCAGAATTTTAAGAATTAAATTTCATTGTTAAAGCCAACATCACTTCCTTGTCCCTAAAAATTCTCATTCCCCTGTACATACATCTCAAGGGGATTAGGGAGCTTCTCACTGAGCTGCCTTCAAACAGATTTCATCACCCACAACTGAAATTACTTGTAAGAGATGCATTTAAAAGAAAAAGGAAAAGGAAGAGAGACAACCAATCCTCAATCTCTGTCCCTCCATCAAGTCTCTCGCCATCTTCTTTCGCATATTGGATTTAATGTTGTGGCACGAAGAAGCCCCCCAAGTAAAGCATCCGAATGGCTCACAGGATTTAATATAGAGGACGTGAATGTACATAAGTGGGGTGTATTTTTGAAAAATTTTCACACTATGAAGGCGCCAAAGTAATGAAATCTTTTTCCAGGAGCAAAAATTCTGCCCCATCATGAGAAGAAAACTACCACTAGTGGGAGATTTATGTGCATTGCCCTGACAGCCGTCGGTTTTTTTCTTCTTCTTCTTTTCACTCTCTCGTGTGCCCAAAACTATACTTCCTGGAACTTTTTGAAACACACAGGGAATCCCGTAAATTCATTTTACAGCACATTCGACCCCTTCCATATCGTGAGGGAAAAATTATTTATAACCCCCACCGTTCTCCGGATGGCAAAAAGATGGCTAGGCGGGGAGAGGAAAAAGATTTTTGGCTAAATTGAAACTTGGCCTGACCATAACTGAATTTGAATTTATAATGAAACGATATGATGGAATCGCTCTTCGTATGAGACTCCATGAGATTTACAAGTCTGATATATATAGGGCTTTAGAAAAAATGTGCTTGAAGTGCAACTTTAAGTTTTACAGCAGAATCCTGGAACACCATAATGTTATTTTGTGCATCCTGGGTCCTGAGGCTCAAATTGTGTTACTCCCGTGTGGGAAGGAAAAATTAAATTAAAGTCCTGACCAGCCTGACTGAAGCAAAATGGGCGAAATAATGAGAATTAGAGGTGTAAATTGAAAATTAACTCATATTTTTTGTGATAAAAAGTTAAAATTCTTAAAGACTGGCTACAGAATTTCGATTAATTTTAAACCCTCTCTCCTCTGGCAACAAATTAGCAGATGAGCCTGTGGTGCCAAGAAGAATGTGTCCATGTGAGTCATGTGAGGAAACCTTCAGAATCGGTGTTTTAATAAAAGCGACCAAATTGCGCGCAACATTCTCCACATAATAACAATAAAAAAGACCCCATGAGAGGACAATATAGGGGAGATGAAGGCAAAAGGGGCCAGGAAGCCGCATGCATTCTATACATTGCAATTCAGTCTCTATTATCATGGTCCGCTTTTTTGCTCTCCACATCTCTCGCAACTTTTACCACAGTTTGCCCAGCACATATTTTTGCCCATTTTTTCACGCTCATTGCCAAAGCAGCGACTTCTGGAATGTTTTAATGAAATCAATAAATTATTAGCCCTGTCAACATTTTGCTAGCCAAACGCCGAACACGGGGTTGCTGCACCTCAAATTGGGAAGTAAAGAGATGTGAAAGAAGAGGTCAAGAGACAGACATTCGTCAACTGTTGCCCAATTCTCTTTTGCTGCCTCCATGGTTGATCGAGAATTCAAAGAGAACAATTTGAAATAGAGTTTTTGCGAGTGCCACTAAAGGAGCTTCAAAGACATGGAGTGGTAAAGCCAGTTCCACAACCCATTGTTTCTAGAAGAGGGGTTTGAGGAGAGTTTTTTTCTCACATTGTGGTGAGAAAAGTCAAATGATTTTTCATCTCCTCTTCCCTCGACTTAACCTGGAAAAGTCAATGTGGAAATATTTTCCTGTCGGGGCTTGAATTTATTTATGCTTTTATTAAAATTCCTGGAGAGTGTGTGAAGCAAGAAAAATGGTTTCTATCGCGTCTGTTTGAGACAGTTGAAAGCACTCTTATGATAAATTTTCGCCCCCAAGAATATATTCCCAACCAGAAATTGATTAAGTATATGTGTGTGTGTAAAAGCTTGAGGGATTTTGTCTTATCGCTCCACATCAAGCTGAATTGCAAAGTTACTCCATCGAGAGTACTTAGCAAAATAAATTTCCACTATCTTCACTCTCAAAATTTTCGTCAATGCTCACAGAATGGAAATTGAAGAGCAAAACACACCCACGTAACATAAAACAACATTGAAAATAAAAGTCATTGAAAAGAAAATTTTATCTACACTCTTGATAAATTTTCAATGTTTTTTTGCACAGCCAGCAACTTGAAGCTCAAAGGCAGCTCAACGTTTTTTTTTTTTTTTTTGAGGGAGAGAAAGACTGTGAGAGGGTTGAAAGTGGGTTGGACGAAGAAGAAGTAAAAGAAAAAACGAGCTGTAGGTGAAAAGACTGAAAAGCAGAAAGGATTTCTTCCAGACTTATTTTGCATTTATTCAAATTTTCAAGTATTGTTAACGCAGTTTAATTTAACTTTAGACATTACATGGGTGAAAATAAATCTCAACTATCAATGGAAATTCCATTAACCCATTAGTTATGGTGGGTTGAACATGTTGTTTAGGTACATATTCTTTAATTCTTTTTTCGATTTCTTTAAGAAGCGGACTTGTAAAACTTTGGCGCCAAAACTCTAATTAAAAATCCTCCTAAAATTTGATTTTAAATAGAGAATATAATAAGCAGATAAACTGCTTCCGATAAGATAGGGTATCTTGATTAACTGCATAGTCCAAGACTATCAACTCAACAGCTCAAATCTCTTAGTTGCAACAGTATCCAATTTTTGCCATTATGAATCATCTCATACAGAAATTACTCCCTCCTATAATGGCAATTAGTATTCAATTTCTTGACATATCCTGGAGAAGTCTCTGGTCAAATTTACTGCCATGCTCATGGTGTCATGTCGTAAAATACTGACTATCAGAGCGTACATGTGTGTTATGGGTAATTGGATGGTGAAAAACAAGAGACGATAACGAAGAGACACCAAAAACCATTATTTCCTGTGTTTATATCAACTCGGATATGGTTTTCCTCCTACGTGAAGGGGCTAATTGAAACGCATTCGTATTTCTCATACCGTGAACCTCCTATTTTGGAGTGCCAAAAAGCCATAGAATCAGAACAAAGTTCATGTCTGTCCGTCTCTTGTTGTCATCACACTCACACAATAGCATTCAAGCCAGAAACACATAATTTATTGTGAATTTGCATTTCGTTGAAACCAAACTACGACCTAAAATTTGTTATTTAACCCCCCTCGGTACCACCATATATAAACATGTTTTGGTCTTGCACTTTGACACCGTTCACATATAATGTACCCACCCCTCAGCTTCGCGTGTATTAGACGAATTTTAGTTGATTTTGCATATATTGAATCTACAGGGTGCCATTTGCCATTATACACGGTGAAAAATAATTGGTAAAAGTTGGTACAAACGAGGAAGGAATTAGGATAATTTAGTAGGATTGATTTTAGTAGTAAGGATTATTTTTAGTGTAGTAAGATTGAGTTTAGTGTAAAATAGGATTGATTTCTAGGCTTCATTTTAGGGTAATTAGGATTGATTTTAGTGACAAGTAGGATTAACATGTTTACTAACAAGATAAAGGTTTTAGGGATGGGTATTTTAGGACTCCTGGAGTCACTTCAGACATATAAATTGATAATAGATAATTTAACCAATAAATGATTGATAAATTTTTACGAATCCTATTGGTTTAACCTCCTAAATTTTTTCTCCGTGTACCATCGCAGCATGAATATTTTCAAATGCAGCGTATCTGATGACAAAGCTCGTTATTTGGGCCAATGAAGCAAATATAATTCTCATTATTGCCCATAGATCACAAAACCTTTTGGCACATTTTCCAACTTGTGCAATATAATGCTTTGCATCTGGGGTACTGGAAAATTCCCCCAGTGCATTCATCCAGCAATTCAATTTCAACTCAATCGACTTCTTTTGCCACTTGCAACTGACTTTTGTGAATTTTTGCAATTAAGTGGATATTTCGAGCACTTTAAGCATAGTACGATAAGTCGAGTTGTTAAAGACTTAAAACACAAAATTAAATCTTTTGTTCGACAGTTCAAAGGCAAGTTATGGCTCTTCACTTTCCTACAACTATATTACTATACATTCAATTTGAGATTCAGCCACTGCACAAAAAGGGTTACAAGCGCTCTACAAAGGAAAGTGTGTCACACAAAGGCAAAGCTTTGTTCTACTCTATCGGTGACCAAGGTGACCCTTCCTCCATGGGTGCGTAAAGGGTACATCCTGTTGCCGCTTAATTGAAATAAACATTTTATAATTTCACCCTCAGAGACGATGTTGTCGATTGGTGTTTAAATCTCAAAATGAATAGACGAGACGCAAGAGACCCAAGAGACCAAAATTAAATTGTGAATATTTACACCGCATATGCTGAATGTAATACAACATGCCGAGTGCAAACGCATAGACATACAATTGAAATTGACTTTTATTGTTTGCAGCAGGTCATCAACATCCCATTTTTTTGCCAATTGCGCCTCCATAGCGAGCTTTTTTTGTTCTCATCACAAAATTGATATTTTGTTCCATTCAACCATGATCCACAATGTTAAAGACATTTCAATTATTTCTAAATTGTCCCCATGGCATATTTTTGTGGAAATTTGCCAGAATGGAATTTTTTTTCATTTTTCGTAACACACTGATCCTTTCTTTTGGTGTAAATTGTATAAATAAAAAATATTGTTCGATAAAATTGAAAGCGTCCAAAACGACTTTTTAACCGAGTTTCACTTTAATTTAACAATTGGTGGCGCTTGATTTTTTTAAGAGACGCTTTTCGATTCAAACATTAAGACGACATTTTGAATGGACATAACTCTTTGTGACTTCCTAGAACTTTTGGTCCTCAAAGGGTTAAAAAATAACAATTCTGCATTTAACAGTATAAATAAACGATTTGTATATTGCTTACCTTGTTAAATGGAAACCTTGTGACAATGGTATGTACCTCTCCATAATTAAATAACGTTTGGACATGGTAAATAAACTATAATTTCCCTTCAGCAAAGGAATTACGAAATCATCCCCTTTTCTTAACTGCATTTCAATGTCTTTATGAAATTTTAATGCAAAAATGAATATGTCACATTTACATATCGATTCTCAAGCATTATAATAAGTTCACTTTGTATGTAATATAAGTGTTTAAAAAGAAAATGGCTTTTATATGTATTAAAAGTGACATAAAATTTCCATATAAGAGGGTGAAATTGCCTTCAGACACACGCCTTTTATTTGTACAGAGTTTAAAAGGCCCAAAAATTGGATTTTTTTTGAGTTGTTCTCTCTTTCTCCAGCTATAGGTATCGATTTCTCTGTTTTTTCCTTCGCGTGAAAAGAAATTCTTTCTCATGTTTATCCACGGACATTGAGTGCACCCTACGCAACCGCCAGTCGTTATATATTTTATTCCTTATCTCGCTTTCGCTATCAGCCGAGTATTTTTCAAGTGGTTCGCATTTTCAGCCACATGAACCACATCGTGGTTTTTTTCTGCTCGATATCCAGCAGCGAAGGATTGGGTGGGAGTGAAAAGAAAACTCGAAGAAAAGTCCAACTTGCTAGACCGGGGATTCTGTTTAGAAGAACAGGAAAATTCATTTATAATATTTTACAAAAGACGTGATTTGTCATTTCTTGCATTTTCAACTAAATTATTACATGCATTTAATGTTGAATCGTTGCACAATAACTATTGAATGTACATACATACACATAATCATAAGGGGAAATTAATATAATACCTATTGTTGTTCTATCAATCAATAGTGAATCTCTCAATAGCCTCTATTGAAATGCTTTGGTGGTCTTATTAACCCTGGGAAGCTTCCTGTTGAGAAACTTGCCAGATAATGTAATCGATTGGATTCATGTTGAATTTTTTGTGATGTGTTTTCCACCCAGGATATAGAGAGCCATTACATTGATGAAAATACATTAAAGTTCCCAATAAGGGAGGCGCCATTGAAATTTAGAGTAGAAAAAAGTGTTTTATGTGAACGAGAAACCCAATATGTCCCTCGTGTGTAATTTCAGTGATTGAAGAGACTCCGTCAAAAAAGTATGGAAATCAATTCCCTGCAGAATTCAGCATTTTTCACTGTTATTTATGTGTGTCTTATTTAGGGTGATTACTTTCAACCCCAACTGAGAGTTCCTTTCCATGTCGAGGCCAACGAACACTCAGGGATGTTTTTCCTCACGCTTGGATGAAACGCATCGTCACTGTAATACTTTTGGTGTATTAATGGATAAGCAACAGGACTCTTGGGTATATATGGCAAGAAGGGATGAATTATAGGCGTCAAAGTTTTTTTTTATTACCCAAAGTATCATCTTGAGTGAATGTTTGTGTGTTTGCCACGTGGATGATGTTACTTTCGGAGATAATAAAAGCTTGGACAAATAGGCCAGTAAGATGAGGAAAAAAGGTGCTTGGTTAACAAAATTGGCAAGTTGGGAAAGTTTGACACTAAAATCCAGCACACAAAATTGCGAAATTCTTCGCACAGGAATTCAAGGAGGGAAGGAGGAAAAAATTATTTACTGGGTCCACTGCTATGGTCCAAGAGAAGTGGGGGAAAACGACAGAGAAATGAGGATGAAATTGCGAAAGATCCCTCTTCTTATTTCATCTCTTGTCCCTGTGGAGTATTTTTGAGGAAAGTTTTCATATATGAAAGAATGCTCAATATTAAGAGATACCCACCGAGGAAGTTTATTTTCTCTCACAAGACAATATTTCACTTTCACGAGACACTTCTTATTTACTATCACTGAGACTTTCTCATTTCCTCAGTAGCTCCTCTGCGCCAGCAACTATTTATCCTGGCAAATTTACCACACAAATATCAATTAGACTTTAGTGGTATTAAAGTATGTTGCACGTGTCACGAAATGCGGTATTATTTACGTTAATTACGCCTGTTTAAAATAATTTACAGGCGCGAAAAATTCCTGATTTATACCCTGGGATTGAATCAAGATCCCCATGTGATAAGCAAATGCTTTCAGTAGGTTTTCATTAAGTGAAATATTTATCAGAATATAAAGCATGAGGCCTTATAAATATAGAAATTTTATAAAATACTTATGAAAATTTGAAATGCTCATATCAAAAGTTTATCTCTGGCTGAAACAACATAATCTACATTAATTCAAATTTAATTTGAATTTTTAATAAATAACCAGGTATAATAATATTGAAATGCTCCACACTTTTTCAGTTTGATGAGAAACTTCCATTAGGATATTCCATTCTGAATTCAATGGAATTCATTATTAAAAATCAAAAGAGAGGAACATAGGAAAATGTTATTATTTTGGATGATATTTATTTATTTTTTCGAAATAAAACCATCAACTATCAACGAACCTTCTAAGCTTATTTGTTAACATACGAACACATCAATATTTCCTTCCCCTGATGCTTTTCTTATTTGAACTGAACAATTTTCCCCCGGATAGTTTTGTAACAAGAGCAAATAGAGTAAAAATTATCCACTTAAATCATTGTTTATTTGCTGGGTTAAAGCTCCAAAATGGCTTTCCAACAGTGAAAATGCTCATGGCAAGTGTAGAGCAGACAAATTTATTGTATGGCAAGTGAAATCCCATCTATTGCTCCATCTTCTATACACACTGTCTCATCGTATTTGTAAAGAACTTCTCGTATACAGTGTGTGAGATGTTTTTGCCCACCAATAAAACTGAAAAATATGTGCGATTTTTCACTTAGAAGATATTTTATTTCCAATTTTCTCCACACACATCAAATTCACATTTTCTTGGCCAGAGCCCCACATCCAATGGCCTTCGCAGCTGAGAATATACACTCACAATTTGGCACTATTGGGGCTTTCTTTTCTTTCCTTCTTGGGAGTAAAATATCAAAATATGAACCTTTTCCATGTTATGTCAAATAATAAAATATTTCTCTCATTTTATGGTGTTTCTTTTTCTCTTCTCCAGGTCACAGGTGTTGTTGGCAGAGCCGAAACTCTATCATCAGTCTTCTTTCTGGCTGCATTTCTCAGCTATGCCAAGGCGACAGAACAGAAGAAATCCACTGGTGAGTGGCAATTGTATATAAGGGGGGTGGTTGAGCCACCCAATTGATCCCTCACCTTTGCACCCGCACATTTTATTTCACACAATTTTACCATTAATCAAGGGAGTGAATTCAATGGTTAGAGTTTCATTTGATGCACTTCCCATGAACTGATTTTTCATAGGGGAGGGGTGGCAAAGTCATTCTTTCTTTATACACAAATTTCCACTTGAGTGCCACTTTCAGACGAAATCTATCAAAATTGAAGGGTTGTGAAGGAAATATTTATGGGATTTTCCATCTCTTCTCACCGGCTCGGAAAAGTCTGTCAACAATCCATTAGAGGATCCATCAATGATAAAAGGATATTAATTACTGCGACGTGATTTTATTCAATCAACTGAAAATTCAGTTTAATTGAAAAATGGAAAAAGATAAATTCGTGAAATATTTCTTCAATTACATTTATTGATAGAGGAATTTAGAAAAGAAATTGAGGAGAATTTCTAATGGAAGTCGAGCAGAAGTTGCTACTGGAAATTTTGCAAAAAAAATTTATCCAAAAATTTAGCAAAAAATACTGCAAAGTCTTGAAAGATTTTTATGAAAATTTTACATCAATCAATTAAACATAATGCAAAAGTTTCTACTGAAAATTCTGCAGAAATTCCTACTGGAAATTTTTCAGTAGATTCAACTGGATATTTTGCAAGAGTCTTTGATAATTAATTTTAAAGTTTCTACTGTCGAACATTTTAAAAACTCAATGTCCAAAATTTCTCGTGAATTTAATTTAATTTAAAAATTATTTTACTCTTTCACCTGAAAGTTAAAATTAGTCTTAATTGACAATATAGATAATTCTAGAAATCTCTACCAACTGCCAATTGAGATTAATTTTCCATAAGGTGAATGGGGAATCGTAACTCTACCCTGTGTATAAAATGTATAATTAAATAGAAAATCAGCAATGTGTGAAACTGGGTGACTAAGTATTACCTGATTTAAACTGTCTGAATGTCCAGCAACAGTAACTAATTGGGGAATTTAATTTATTTTGACATTTTTTGGGGCTCCACTTTGCCATGCGACAAATGAGAAGGGAAAATGCTCAAGTGTATGGAGTGAAATGTGATGGGTGGAAAAAGTTTCCCATAAGGATGTGTATATGATCATCCATGTCCACACTTTGCACAAGTGGTGTAACTTCGACGAGGTAGTTTCCCTCATTTGAGTGACATTCACGTAATTGCTAGTGAATTCTGTAACGAGAGTTTGCAGAGCGATGGAGCACTGTGGAAAAGAACACCTCAAATGTTTGAAATTTAAAGTTGGTCAATTGTGGAGGAGCAACTCAAGTAGATGTTACAGAAATTCTATGAATGTTGGAAGAGAGAAATGGGAAAGATATAGACCAGCAAAAAAACGAGTGACCAAGTCCGAAAACTTGCTCGTATGCGATGTGTCCTAAATCCCAAATGTATGTGGAGGGTTATATATAGGAATGGTGGCAAAATACCTTCTTATACATCAAGTCTCTGCGACGGTGGGTATTAGGAATCAAAGTGGAAAAGAAAGTTAGCTTTGTGGCTTTGGTGATTTCTATATACATCTCAGACGAAGAACTCATCCAGCCAAACTGGAACCGTCACACCAAATCGGCTTTCGGGCTTTGAACATATTATCCTGTCTACTGTTCGCCCCCCGCGCGCCCCATCTAACAAGGCATCTTTTCTATGAAACACTTCCGCTCAAATCATCTCTCTGGGCCACATTTAAAAGTTGGTCAGTTGCATTAGAAGATTTTTAGAAAACTTTCTTTCAAGTGCATTCATGCTTTTTGCTGATAAGAATATGCATATTCTAACAATATTTCTTCATTTACAAAATATAAGGAGATGAAAGTGATCAATGAGGGTATTGTTGGTCTGTTTGTGAGATCTTCAATTGCCTTTTCAACAATACATGATAATGTTGTTTGGCAATTCTCTTCAATTCAGCCAGCAAATGGTTCACGAACTCTGCAAGCTTAAATTCAATTTGTTTGTTGATTCGGCACACACACAGAAAACATTTCAGATAATGCATACCAGTTGAAACTGCCTCCTCCATCCCAATCGAATGTCTCGATAATGGCACTATCTTTCTCCTATTGCGTATATAATATTTTATATACAAAGGGGAATGGAGGGCTATTGTTGACAGTTTCAATGAATGACATTGAAAGCACCAGCAAATCAGACAATTTTGAATTTTTATTAATTGATTTTTGAATATGAATCTTGCATTTTGAGTTTCTAAAATGAATAAATAATAGGTACCACGAAGCACTACGAAAACTAAATTATTCACGCTGAATATCCATTCCAAAACTACCTCGACTTCTCCTAAAGAGAGTGTGAATTGTTCCTGATTTGATTCTTGTACTATTAATTTTGATCCACTCCCATATCCATAGATTTCCACCCCTTCATCAGCTTCAAGCAATACTTGCATTCCTGCAATATTGTGTTAATTTAAACGTTTATACTCTCAGCTCAACACTCTTGATTTTCTCTTCTTGCAGTAATATCCATTGGAATTATTTCATGATTAACCCATTTTGCGATACTAACACGCACTTTTCATATGAGCAAAACCAATGTAGTAGAACATCATTTGATTTTGCTAAATGGCGTATGTTCTAGTTTGCTTCTATGGAATGTTGCGGGATTATGTTGAAGGGGGTGTTGAAGGCAAAATAAATAAGTCATTATTCTATGGAAAAAAGCACAACATGCGACACGAGTTTGAGGAAAGAGATGAAGGGCTATAAAATAAAAATGAACATCAGTTTTCCAGGATTCCACTCATGTGAAAGTGTGTTTCTGCTTCAATAATTTACTCTATGGGTACCGAATTACGGGGATGATGATGATGTGATCTTAAAAAATCAATGAAGTGGACAAAATACACAACGAGGCACTCGAAGCTCCGTATGACCATCGTCTCTTCTTCCCGGTTGACGGGCACGGAGTAACTCATCCTCAGTTCCGATGTCATTGTATGACCAGTCGGGTTACAATAATGCATAGATGTGAGGATGATTCTGGTTCCTGGCTGTATCTCCTCATCATCCCTTTGCCCATCCATTGTGCTCTTTTATTTTATTACATATCTATCTGAAGACATTGTCATCCTTTTTCTTGGGGTCTACAAGTTTTCTCTGCATGACAGAAAATCCTCAGTTTCCCATCATTGTCAGTTACCCCCCAACCCGCCACCGTCAAGGGATATTTATTGTTGTATTTGTGTGCGTTCACAATGGGCTGACGACGGTGGAAAACTCAAATATCTTTCGGTTGGAAAAACAAGTGGAAATGGCCCGAAACGAAATATCCCTAGAAAACAACCCCCTTGAAAAATCAATTCTCTCCCCTCTTATCCCTTCAGTGCACACAGAGTATAGCAAAAAAGAGATGGGGAATATATGAATAAGATATTCGCGGAAAATCTTGAATTACCTCGACAATATCCTGTCTATCGAATATATTTTAACTCTATATATAGCAAAAGATACTAGAATGTTTTATGTGAATTGAAAAGTGCGTATATTTCTTTATAAAGTTTTTCCATCATCACTTCCTGGGAGAAGTCGTTCTTGACAAGAGACGATTGAATTAAAAATGAGCAACACTTTTTCCAATTTCAAATAATCGCTGTCATGCGGAATCCTTCGTCAAACCTTATCAGAAAGTGATTTTTTTAATATCAAATGATTGATTTTTGGAATCAGAGAAAAATTCTCTTTTCGAGAACGTATTTTCAAACACTAAGAACTATCACAGAAAGAAAATACTCATAAAATTTGAAGTATAATCTATTTAATTCAAAAACAAATATATATATTATTCAGTCAGGAAGAGGATAATGTGAATTTTGCCTTCATTTCCGGGAATCCTGAATCAAGTATCACAAAATATGCTAAATACAGGTCAACATATTCAGATGGATATGTTTATTTATTTACCGTATTTCCGTGCATAAGTAATGTTGTATTGAAGAGCTGCTTTAAAAGGGAACATCTAGAAGGATCCTCGTTGATTCTCGCCCGCTGAATTTCAATATCAATCGTTTTTTGGCGTTGGAAGGCTTGCCATTCAAAAATTTTGATATGGAAATTAGAATTTTAGAAATTAGCAAGTCCTTCTAAATTCAAACTCTACGTGCGTATTCACATTTGACATTTATTTCCGGAAACAGGATACTTCCATCACTCGAAAACATCCTCTCAGCCATTTGAAAAGTATTTGTTTCCCATATGCAAATCCATGAAAATTAGCCCCATATAACTCGAAACCCACAATGATCTTCTGTGACAAATTGAAAATTTTGCTGTTAGAATATATATTTTGCGGGGAATCAAATTGCAGAGTAGGATAATTAGAGATGCCAAATCATTTGGTGATAATTCAAGGGGTGAAAAAGCAATTTGACATGATTGAAAACGACAGTAAATAAATCTACGGCTGTGATAAATTTATTGCCAAGTATACCAACATGAATTTGCATGGTGGCATGAACAAAATGCTATCCGTCTAAAATATATAGAGAGCATTATATTTTTGCTCATTATAAATTTGAAATTGCTTTCTGATGCAAAATGGAAATTGTGATGTGACATTCGCTCTAGAATGCATAGTGAATTGTACCTCATTTATTGAAAACTCACTCGACTTTGTGAAAACAATTCATGTATCTCGTTATTTTACAAATTTGTGTGGCTACGGGGATATTTTCAAGAGATTTATGATAACAATTTTTCTGGAAATTCAACTTATATACTTGAAAGTTATTTCCAATTCAGATAAATCTGCAGGTTATTGATTGTTTCAACTGAAAATAACACATTGTAAATACATAGAAAAGTTTACATGATTGCATTAACAAATCTAGTTCATCCTTGAAAATTTAAACAGTAAAAGTTTTTCCTAAAAATTTTGCAAATTTAACGATTTTTGTCCTAAAAAATATTTTTTTTTGATAATTTTATATAAAAATCTAGAATTTCTTATCAAATTTTTCCTGAAAGTATGCAATTTTGACTATTTTTTGCCTAAAAGTATACAAACTCGCAATAAATTTGATTAAAAATTCTACCTAATATTGGCGATTAAAAATTTAACATAAAATTTAAAGACGAAACTTTAATATAGATATTAATTCAGTTATAATTTTCTTTGTATTTTTAATATCACCCCTTTTCCTAACCCTAAAGTTTTTACCATATTTTTGCTTGTTTATCAAAACACTTGGTGACTTTTTTATTGACAAAGCAGTCAAAAAAAGGGTTATAATATTTCTGGTAGATTCACCATCTCATCATTTCAATTTTGGGGGAAATCCACATTTTGCCTCACAAAAGTGGCAGAATTAAATTTGCTTTTGATTCCGCATGATGAGGGTTGGAAAAAAAATGTTGGCATCCCAACAAGACGAGTGATATGTGAATTTTTCTTTCCTTCCAACAAAGCGCCTGCGGTTAAAAATGGACCGCGCAGCATACAATCCTCTCCCCTATTCTCGAGAGATCATCCACACTGTTGATATCGCCTGTCTCTCAAACATCAATTTTCCACACTTTCACTTCCTTTTATCATCCAATTGGGAGGGCTGAAATCTCCGGCAATCCGGAACATCCCTCCCTCGCGTGAAGTGGCCAGAGACCGATGATGATACTCGATATCTGTGAACCGATGAAATGATTTGGTGAATTTCTTCAATCTAACATTGCCAGAATAATTTGATGATGGTGGTGGGGCAAAAGAGGTGGAATATACAAGCAGAAGTGATGGCGTGGTTTTCCAAAGCATCGTCCAGGGATGTTATATGTGAATACCATCGCGTAGAATTTTGATAGGAAAACCAAACATGAGTGAAGTGCAATTCACCGGGATATCCAGGAGAGATTCTCCCTGAATTTCTGCTTGCAAGAATGTGGCACGTGAAATAGAAAATCTCAGAGAATTTACTTTGCAAATAGCATTAACAGACTAATAAAGTGCATCAAATGGTGCAGATATCCCATTGTTATTGAGTGTTTCTGTAATTGCCAATTAAATTTCAGTAAAATTGTTGGCAAATAGTTTAAATTAAAAATTTATATTTGCAAAATTTAAATGATTTAGTCTTCCTGTGGTTTTTCATTGTAATTTATTGCTCTTTGAAACATTTATTTAATTATTCATGGAAAAAAATATGACATGCATAAAATAATTTAAATTTCAATCAAATTTAATTAATATCTGACCAAAGTGATAATTTTTCCATTGATAAAACAGTTCGCGGAAAGGCCTGAAAATTATTACTTCTTAGTATTCTTGTGCAAAAGTGTTAGAACATATAACCCCAATGAATAATTATGGTAAAGTCTCACTTAAGAGCACTAGAGTGTTTGGCTTGCTTTTAATGACCTCTTAATTTTCACTGGCTCCAATTAATTAGAAATCGCGTATAATTTTTCATGGCCCCCACCATCCCTCGCGAAAGGGGTGGCGCAAGAACAACTTTTACCGCGTGATTCTCCCCAATTCGATGAGAGAAATGAATTGAGTGCTTTCCCTTCATTTTCTCCTGGTGTATTTTCCAACATAGAATTTAATGAATGATCTCCATCTCCGTTTGGGAAACCTCTCAGGACACGGTGTAATTTAATTTTGCCGCAATTATTTTTGATTGTGTGAGCAATGCGCTATATGACTATGTTGGGGTGGTGAGGGTAAATGAAGGGAAGTTGCAATTTAATTAAAACCGTAGTTTGGTTACTTTTTGATTAATTGCGAAAACCTCCTAGTGCTCCGGCAACCCCATCAAAAGCCAAACCATTTTCCAAAAAACTCACCATCCCTTCGCCTACATGAAAGAGTTGCTTTTTCACGCGAATATTCATGAAATTTACAAAATTGATAGTTAAAATTTCCACAAGCACAGACACTTCACTATATTGCATGTTGGATTAAGGGGTCACTTGTCTCAGATTTAACTGACTCCTGGGGAAAATTTAGAGAAATTTTGGGTAATTTTAAGTAGAAAAGTTAGAGACTTTTGTAGTGAAATATTGTTTTTAGAATTTCTAGCAGAAATTTTACTGATTTACAGCAAAATCTTCATCAAGTTTTTGAAAAATTTAAGGAAATAAATTCATTTTTTCAAAACTTTCAAAATTAATAATAATTTCTGTTATGTAACTTCAAATGTTTCTCCCATAAAAGTCCTTATGTTTCTACTGATTTTCTAACTGCAACGAAACAATCTAGCAAAAACAAACAAAACTTTTACGGTCTGAATGACCCCTTTTATGATAGCAACAAGAGTGAATGAGCTCCATGATGAAAAAGACCCATGACAAAACCACTTATCCTGCACGGATTTGATTCTTTAGCCGCATTGTGAGAGCTCCAAGTGCTGAGTTTTATTTTTATTTTATTATATTTTACTCGTCATCATGGAAAATGCATTACCATTTGTTTAGCTAAACCAGAGAGAGTGCAAAATTCGCCCCAAAAAACACTTCCACTATGTCTACACGAAATCCAATCGTGTCGAAATTTTTCCCTTGGCATATTCCAACCCGGCACTCTTTTGCCTCCCACACCCCCAATACTCGAATAGATGTTCACTTATGGCTGGTTTTGGCGAAAAACCCCCTGGAAAGTCTCCAGCGGCGCTTCAAGCAAACCATATGGATACTTTTCGTGGCCTGTGGGCCCTGTGGGTGGCCTTTTTTATAACAGTCTTTTCCATCAAAGTATTTGACAGGACATCGGTGACACGATAAAGGGTGGACTGTATCTGCCTTTGGTGACTTTCTAACAAAAGTGAACCTCCAACAATTTTTTCCGTATTTGAATACCTGTCTGTGAGTTTTTAGTCACTTCTCAGGATACGGTCAAACGAAAAGCTTGATATGACATTCTGGAACTAAAAAGGAATGTTCACATCGACATAGAGAGAGTAAGTTTAAATTATCAGAAATACTGGAAATTTTTGGACTTCTGGTTCAAAAAATATGTTGAAACACGAAGCATGAAATTCTTCAATGATTCTTAAATCGCATTAAAATGCAGGATTCTCTTAACTAATGTAAATTTCAATAATACGCCAGACTCTTAAATAAGTTTTTATAACCAAAAATCTCTAATAAAAGGGAGAAAATTTTCATTTAATTAACCATTTGAATTAATTAGCCATTTGAAAATTCAACTAAGGCCAAGAATTGCCATGAAGATTAAAGAATTAATCTTATTATTGCCGAATAACCAAACATTCAGAATGAACTCCATTCAACTTAACGATCCAAAGTATCACCTATAGTCGTCAAGAGGAAAGCATTATGGTTATAAGTGGTGTACACTCGAATAGAAGTGCGTGAGCGTCTTTGGAAGTGGAATAGACATAAAATGAGTTACTTTTTATGTATCCAAAGAGCTTTCAGAACAAAAAGAACAGCTTTCATACAAAATATGCAAGTAATCCAAGTGGTGTACGCCTCTCTGATCTTAATATCTCCCCTTGTCTAGTGAATGTTTAGGAAGACTCAAGATTTGTTTTAAAGTTCTCGAATGCTAAAATCTGAATATTAGCCAAATCGCCAGATATTTAACACCGCCTTTACTGTTTCAACTGATCCCCTCTTGGGTGAAGCTAACGTAGAGAGATAGAGGTATAACATTATTCTTATCATAGCGCTAAGCAGGGCTGATTTTCCTATGTATACCGGAGAGATTAAAACAACCGCGATAATCAAGGAGCATTAAATCATGACTATTTGTCACTGAATATTGGCCTGTGAGCTGGTGCTTTTCCTATTATCTCAATCTTTCATCCCCCCACCCTAATCCTTTTCTACTGCTCTCACTGTAATTCCAGCATGTTCATTGGGGGGCTTATCCCAAAGTTAGAATTTTGAGTGGGCCACTAAATCTCTCTTCTCTGCTTTTTTTTCCACACACCACTCTGGGCATTAGGTGTCTCTCTGGGGGCAGTTGGTGGGCTTGTGGGGGGTTGACTGGGTGTTTGCATTGTGTCTCCATGGAAGACAATTGTAGAGGTCTGTTGCTGTGCCATGCAAATACAGCAAAACACCCTAGAATTCAAATATGGGTGAATAGTGTTTTTGGGGGCAAATCCGCCCCAAAATCTTCACCTAATTCCACGTAGTGGCTCTCTTGTGTGCTTGATCTACATCCAGACCTCTTTCATGGCATTACTCATGTGCTGGGCGGTCTGAAGTTGGGGGAGTAAGCGGCGAGGAAAAGTCATAAACTTCATTGAAATCAAATTTACCCTCCCGTATAAATATTCAATAACGACCTAACCATCTGCCCCTGTGGAGAAGAATGTGGTACATACATGCATAATTTGCCGTGTGTCCGCTGTTCCCCCCGAGAATGCTTGCACGCTTTAGCTTGGGTGTTATTTGACTTGAGGACGCGCCCTGGATATATCGCACATATTGTCTGTCCCAATATCCCACCATATTCTCCATCATCATAACTAACATTCAAGTGTAATATCACTGACAGTGGTGGGGCACCATCAGGGGGCTCCACTTCACCAGTTGTACAATGAGAACTCGTCATTGTTCATCTGGAGGCTTAAGCTTTATTCTTAGTGGAGAGTCTCCCCCAGCGGGGGCGATAAATTACGCACACACACAAATCTATTTCACATAATGCATGTAAATAGGCCTATATATATTTTAGCAGCATGCTAACCTAGACATTATATCGCTACCGGGGAAAAAGGGGAGTCAATGTGGGTGGCGCGAATCTGGTGAACCAGATGTGCGCTCACCCCGATGCCCCAAACCCCTCCCCTTATTATACCAAATGCGGATTGCTGTGTACACATTATTTCAATAATCTTCACATCTATACGCCATATGTAATGAGAGAAAAATATGTGGCCCCCATCCAAAGACAATACCATAGACTCCTCCTGAATATTCCCCAGATACATATGCCGATGCCTGGGCAGAATCTCCCGGCCACCACGTAATTCTATTAATTCGTATATGCGGCCCCCATATTGTTGCACTTTAATGAACCCTGATATCATTTGCGAGCACTGCTGGGACCACAAACGGATTCGCCTTCGGCATGAATCCTCCAGGCCGCAATCATTTTGGCCAAATGCACAGAGAAAATTGATTAGCTTCGCTGATTATATTACCGGCCAAACAGTTGATTTTCGTAATGGCCCACAATGAATATGATAAAAAGCTCAATGGCAAATGGAATGATGCGCATCCGAAGCGTAATTTGCATTGACGGTCAATTATTATTTGGTGAAATATATTATTGTAAAATATCTTGCTGAAGGGGGGAAATGGGGATACTTTAGTAAACGCAATGGTGGGTTTATTTTGTGGTTAATTTAATACCATGTTTTAAAAGTCTTCTCACTAGATGGTGGGCTAATCTGTGTTGCTGGTAAAAGTGTCTTGGATAAGATTTGTGAAGTTCCTAACTTTCCATTATATATTTATAAACGAATTATTATATCTTTAGGGAAGAACAAAACAAGCGAGAAATATACAAATTATGTGACTGAATCGCAATGAGTTAACAGAATGTTTCTCATATGTAAAGTGTCTTGGCTAAATAGGTATTTGTCACAGCTGTCCTCATTTTTTTTTTACTTTTTTCAATTCACAAACCACCGAATTGATAAGCTTTAATTAATATTTTCCACAAAAACTTGTCATTTTAAATATACTTTATACATTTGCTTCATTTTATTTAAATGACAGTGGAATAGCATAAAACGCCAGCTATAAAAAGCAATTAATTGCCGTGGCTTTTTTGGTTGAAAAAATTTCTCTTTGGGGATGCATTTAAAAAGAATTGTAATTGTGAAATGGCAATAAATTGAGCAAAATTTAAACACCACAATGCACTTTGTTGAGTCCATGAAAGTGGCACGGTACGAGGAAAGAGTTACGTGAACTGAATACCAGCCAGGACTTTTTTTTGCCACTTTACTGGAAAAATCAACAGTTTTATTCAATCAACCAAAAATATCGCTGCAATTATTTGAGGTGCAATTTAATGAGATAAACACAAAAGGGAATGAAGAGGATATAAAATACATGGGCAACGATAACGATTCTCTATTGCCAGGACGGTGAAAGCTGGAAAAAGCTCCTCTCTTGATTGCTTAAGTTCATTTATGGGGTAAAAGTGTGTGTTAGAGCCATTATTGAGTTTACCCATGAAACACTTTTTCGTATTCTTACTTTAGAGCTTTCGAGACTCTATCTCTTCTCGTATCCCTCCTTTTTTATAGTATAAATAATAAAAGTATAACGCATTATGTGCATGGAGAAAGTCCACTCCTTTTGTACATTTTGTCTGTTACGGGGTAATGTATAAAAAACAATAAATTTGCTACTTCTTTATGGGTTTTGCTATAATCTTGCTGTTTTTATTATGTCCTCCCTCCCGCCACCCACGCGCCACAGGAGTGAAATTGTATTCTTTTCTCTCCCCAGCAAGGGTAATAATCATCGTTATACATAGCCGGGAGATAATGGTCCAGTGCACTCCCCAAAAATCACTGTGCGATGAAAATTCAAGAATTGCGGGGAGAATGAGTAGCAAAACAACAATAAAAATTTGTAGACACATCACAATTCGCACCGCCCAATTTTAGTATTATGGTTTTGTGTGTGTCTATTTTATAGCATTTCTCCTCCAGTTCACTATAAGGTTGCTATAAAAAGGAGCGTGACACAAAAATGGGTTGTTAAAATTGTACATAATTTTACCATAATACAAAATAATTGTTATTAAAAAGATTACAAAATTTGTTGCGAGTTTAAAAATTGAGAAATTTAAATTAAAAATATTACTTTACTCCAAGTAAAGGAAATTCACGCTCAATTATACCCATAATTATGTACATTAATTTAAAAAAAAGTAATATATACCACAAAATTCCCATTATTCCAGAAATTCCTATATATTTTTTTCTTCCCTCGTTCGACTTTTTCCAATATCCTCCACCCTTCATAATTTATGATTATTTATTGAGGAGTGAAATGAATTTTGACGTTATTTTTTTCACATCGCTCCACATGCTGTGCAATTTGTCGATATTGCGAGAAAAGAACCTCCACAGGGACTCTCCATTGCCACAAAATACTTCTGGCAAAGCTCAATAGCTTATGGTTCATGGCTTTGCAGCATCAACAAAGTTATAGGAGCATCCTCGATGATTTTGATTCGTTACAAGTGTATTGTATTGTTGTATTTCCGGAGGTTATATTTTACCCGTTTGCCATTATTTACTCTTATTATTGTTTATTGCAAACATTTATGTGCTGAGCATTTCTCTTTGTGTCACGCCGGAAGATCTCGCAGCCACTCTCTATGGGAATTGCGAGGGAGGAGACTCATTGGGGGAGTGGAAGGGGTAACAACAAAAGACACTTCCAAAGGTGGAAATGATGAAGATTCATTTGACGTGTCTTAATTTTTCATCACACCGGCGCGTGAAAATGAATATTTTCCACCCCCACCCTTCGCATATCGCCTTGTATCACTCACAAATGTTGCGTGGGAAAGTATGATGGTTAAATATTAAAATAAGTAGAGATAATTTATCATTTTTCCACCAATTAATACAATTCAGACGATTTTTCAATTACACTTTTCCTTCCGTGGGCCCATTCGTCCATGCGGAAGAATTTGTATAAATGGTGAAAATTTCACCGAAATCCAAATTTAAATACAAAACGCCCTGCAGAAGAGAAAACAAATTCATTGTATTTAAATGGGAATCCCTTCATATTAGGAGAAAATTGTATTTTCAAATTGTTTGTAATTTGCATAAAAATTCAGAGATGGAGAAGAGAACAAAACACCCCAACGATGAAATATACTGGGGAAAAATTATTAATTTTCTAGCTTATTTTAATTTTAATGAGTACTAACTTCTCAACATACACATTGAAATAATTACAATTTTTCCCAGCTACTCTTTCAAATGAAAATCCGTACAACGATGTATTATGTACTTTCACAAATGGCAAAACTTTTTTTCTATCAGCATCACTGAGTTTGAGAGAATCATTCGGGGAACTCGTGACTTGTATTGCAAGAAAATTGCTCTTTTTTCAAATTATTTTTTTTTGTTTTGAAATTTGAGTAGTGTTTTTTAAGCTTTAAATTTAAATAATGCAGATTTCTTGCGAAAAATAGCCAGATGGGAGGATTTCTGCTTTTTTCAATTTGTTAATTCAAAAGCATAAAAATCCAAACATAATGTTTAGTATATAGCAATTTGGATTTCTCTGAGCAAATTGCTGAGCAAACAGAAGCTTTGCAGATAACACAAATAAAAAGGATAACAGCAATAACTTCTCAAATATTAGTTGTAGTCTATTGAAAGTTCCAGAATCACTTCCTTGAACATCAATAAATAACGGGAAAGGGGAAAATATCTAGCCTAAGCTATTCAATATCATAAAATGGATGTTAAAAGAAGTAAAATCTCCCAAGGAGGATTTTTATATTTTTAAATGTTTAACAAATTTAGCTTCACTTTTAAAAAAATTCTTGCTTTTATATATTCTTAAAAAATAAAGCCTCCTTGTGTTAGAAATGAACATTCCATGAATCGCTATTGCTGGAGGGAGAATCAGCTTTACAACAGAATACAAAACAATATCTCGGACTAAAGGATGAGGGACTCAAGTTTATTGGATAAAATGGCAGAGATTGCGTATTTAATACAAAGAGTCGGAATATTGTATTAAGTGATATAAATAAAAACAAACATATAGAGGCTTCCAGAAATTAACTTCCTAAAATCCAAAGACAAGAAGTCAGTAAGAAAGTCATCCATATCATAAAAGGGAAAGCTGAGGCTGCGGGAAAAATGCCAGACAATGTGAAATGGAAACATGAAAAGTCGAGGGATGACTTTGTGCAAACAACACGTAAACAGAAAAGTTTTAATTGACGCAATTATCTGATCTGCAAATAAGAAAAGTGGATTGTGATAGAAAATTATCACACACACAAGAGAGAGCCTGTTGCCGGGAATGCGGGGTGAGACAATGGTCCGGACCACAGCGACAATCTCCAATTGTTTTGCTCTTTTTGGCGCGAAAGACATAACAATTGTGGGTGGAGGGGTGGACGGAATTGAATTTTGTGTATGGCAGACACGAAACCCATCATGTTGAAGAAATGAAAATTCCCACCCTCTTTCCCCCTCGAACAAGTGCGAGGAGAGCTTCCAACAATACAATCATCATGGAGACTCTCACACGGGAATCGAGAGGAGGCTTGTTCTTGTGCCGCCCCTGAAAAATGATGATGATGATGGGAAAGCGATTTATTTTCTCTTTCTTTCTTTTTCTCCCATTTTTATTTTATTTCATATATATATTTTTTCTGCTGCTCCCGTGTCCTCGGGCCCACCCTTGAAGCTTTTACACCGCCAAGCCCCAATCACACCCCACTCCCACATAGATACTTAGGAAGTATGTTAGTGAGGTATAAAAAAAAAATATTTTCTACATCGCTTGTCGCCTTGCTATATTATTTATGTAACGTGAAAATCGTTTGGTGAAAAATTCCATATATTCACCATGGCATAGCTTGGCGACAAGATAAAGCTGTTTTCCAAAATATTCTGTCACACACTATATTACACACCCCAGACCGTATTCCAACCCCCATAATGGCACAGTATCACCTTATGTTTTGGGGAAAAGACGCACAACATATTCCTGGGGATGGTAGTTTGGGCAAATAGGACATTTTAACTCCATGAACGGAGCAAATGAAGTCGTTTCGTGCTCAAATTTCACTTTTATGCTCATATCGCTGAAATTTAACTACGCCACAATTTACCAACTGACAAGAGAGTTGTGATTCAAATTTCCACCATCAAACAATCAACATAACGCTATCGAGGGAGCAGCACTTCGGAATCATTGCTACACTTAAATTTGAATAGATGCCACCATGTCCTAGACAATCCGTAGAATTGCATTACACGCCAAAATAAATAGGTGTTTCCCTCGCTGTTTGTTCATGTTTCATTAATTTTATCACAATGTGTGTCTATTGTGGTTTTGTATTGCAAAAGTGCAATGCGCAATGTATTTCAATACGTAGAAGAGATCGATCCTTTAAAAGCTTTTATACTGCGGAATTGTTTCTGCAAAGGGGCACATACATATGTATTATTGTCTATAGATATGGTGTAAAATAAAATTGGATGTTCGTTAAAAATTCTGCAGATTTTTAACGAATATCTGCAGATATAATCTGTTGATCCTCGATGGATTTGTCGAAAGTCTAGTCAGATTTCTTAAAAAACTGCAACAGAGGTTTATCTAAAGGATTTACATCCTTAAATTTTTTGAAATTTAAGTTAATTGAATAAGTTTCTGGAAAAACTTTTATTTTGCTGGAAAATCTTGTCACCTAAAAATCCCCCTTTATTCGAGGCACTTGAGCCACCATGAAAAAAAAACAGCAAAGTGCATTTTTCCCCATTCTATTTGCTGTCTTTCGATTTGCAGCCTCTGCCAGTGGCCTTTTGTATCATTCATCACTCACTCTTGGGTGCACATAATGCCACCTCCGAAGCCACCCCATTTATCCTGAAATATTCAATTGGCAGCATCCACTCCAACTCGGTTATTTATTTACCCGCGTGTGCATGCCAAAGTGAATTTGAACTTTCGCAGAACTTTAATGCTTTTGCATTCATGAATGGAGTGAATTTTTCCTCATATATAACCTCTGCTAGCAATCAATGATAGGAATTCAAATTGAAGATATACATGACACATACCTCTCGGTTGTTTTCATCCCACCCACGTAAGAATGCCAGAATGTCAGAAAAGCATGAGATTTGGAAGTAATTTACTGCAGATGTGGGGTTGCTCTTGAGACACACGTTGTGATTTTTACCTGAGAAATGAGGGTGGAAGGGGGAGGTGGGAGGTCGGAAAATAAATGGTGCAGAGATACTCGAGTAAAGCAAACGTATAAATAAGAGGTTCATAAATATTTTTTGCTTGTCCTCGTCGTCATCTCGCGTCTTGTGTGACGAGGGGAAATGATGCTGAGCAATGCTGGGTGAGGTCTTGGGAGATGCGACATCCTTGCCGGATATAAATTCATAAACGAGATTTGTCCTTAGACAAGTAAATCTCCGCTAAGATTCCCATGCAAGTTCCACCGGTGTGGCTCAACACATGGGACTTATGCACAGCGGGACGCGGCGGTGAAAATTGGAATTTATAAATAAATTTATATTTATCATCCATACCTGAGAGGGTGTACAATGCATCGCTTAATACAGTCGAGATTCTTTGAGCTTCTCTGCAGGATACATCCAAACTCAAAGATAATGATGGTAGAAAGTAACAATGGCTGTGTTTCGATATTGAGCAGAGAAGTTTTTGCCTTAAGAGCATGAGGAGATTGTTCCTCCACTTATATACCTTTACTATCAAACACCACCCCCTCCAGGTGTATCAGAAAGTTACGTTAGAGTATACGACAGTTTCACTGGAAAGCCCTACAAAGTGCGAAGGAAATGCTGTTCAATGTTTACTCTCAATTAATATTTGTATTTATTGGGTTTCCTCTCGACTAATTAAGCCATTTATTTTCGACTTTCTTCCCGCATGTTATTCACCGTCTGGGAAGTACAGAGTGATTGAAAATCCAATCAATTTTCTTAGTGAGGGTGAATGACGATGCTTATATAAAATGAAAATTTACAAAGCAGCAAATTGATTTCATTTTTAATTAAACACAGAGAAACCCACAAGTTTGCAAAGCTGTGCAGAATTTATTGTGATTAAAATTTGCACATTCAATCCTGTTTAAAACTATTAAAGTGGCTACACAGGGGCGGATGAGTTGGCAATAAAGGTCTGAAATTAAACTGTTTTTAAAAATATATATTTTTTTTGGAAAAAATATATACCTATAACAAGCGTTAAGCAATAATTTTGGAAACCTTCTCTTTTAATTGCCTAATTGGACGCTTTTTATAAGATAAAGTGAAATCAGTCACAACTAACTATTAAAAGCCCATTGTAAATTAAAAAATCACTACTTAATCACCCTTAGAAAGTTAAAGCACCTTGTTACCACATCACTTTCCATCATCTCACTGTGAGTGAGCTTTTCATGATAGAAATGCTCCGAAAAATACATATAAGAGCGTCACTCTTGCTCAATTAAACTCCAATTTGCACCACATTTTCTATGAAGACATCATAATTATTTTCACGTTAATCTCTCCCTGCTTTCATTGCATTTTTATCCACTCTCGTTGCAGGTTGGAGGCACTTGTTCCTCTCCAGCATTTTCGTCGGCACGGCGATGCTGTGCAAGGAGCAGGGCATCACCGTCACGGGTGTCTGTGCTATCTATGAGATCTTCGTGGCGCAAAAGGTGAGTCTCTTGCATGCTGAAAGACCATTCATTTCCGTGAATTGGGGATGAAGATGATTTATTGAATTGGAAAGTTTGTGTGTGGGTGGTTATTTTTTTTTCAAATCGATTCACCCCTCGCTAATTACCAGTGAACCGTTGGATTTATTTTCATTGGTTATTTAATTCTTCTGCACCACCCGTAAATCCCAATTGGATTATTTTGTCATGGGGTGTTGGATTTAGTTGCAGAGTTTTAATGCTCCTGTAGATTATTGTTATGGGAATATTTTATATATATACCTTGTTTTCGCAGAATAAATTAGTCTCGCCAAATTTATATAATTTCCATTTTAATTGGCCTGACTTGCATGGGAAATTAAATAATATCTCTGGGGAAAGTAAATAAATCAAATGCATTTTAAAGGCGTCAAAACCACTCTTAAGCCCCTCTACCCAGGTCAATTTCACTTTGCCCTGTTGTGTAAAACATTTTACTCTCTCTCTAGCTGCATGTTTTCTTCAATTGTATCATTCAATTACGGTAAAGTGACGATGGTTTCCTCCCCTGCTTGACATGTAGAAATAAAATTGCAAGAATAAATCACACCACAGAGACATATCCCACGCCCACCCCCCGCAGTCCCAGGCCCCATTTTCCGGGGGGTTGTGAAAATAGAGCAAATGATAAGTTGTTGAAGTGGTTTTACAATAAAGTAGCAAAGAAAATATCTTTGGGAGTTTCACTAACCCTTCACCACTGAGCCACACACCACCATCACATTTTGCCGATTGTGCCATTGGGAGAGACATTGGACAATTGTGTGATACATAGGAATGGCAGTAGGGATGGTAATTGAATTATCCAAGTGTTTTATGACTCAATTGAATTGTCGGATACGAATTGTTTTATTTATTTATTTATAGCAACAGAAAACAAACCCCACCCATAGTATTTCGCTGTAGCCAGTTAGCAATTTAGCACTATGTGAGAGATTCTCAACACGATTTGCAATTGCACTCTCCCTGAGCCATTTCACGGGGGGCGGCTAAATTGCAAATTGTTTCCAGTCCCGCGCTAAATGATGTGTTAACATTAAATATTTAAATTGACATCATTTTGAGGGGGTGGGATTTCACCCCCTCAGGCTCACTTGAGAATAAATCACCATTGAAAATCGCTTAATTACACAGCTTCTGTACAAACATAGCTCAGGGCCAAATATAGTCTCTCTTGTGTCCCACATATAATTGAAAATATATATCTATTCGTACCTGTGGCGATAAATGGTGTGATTGTATCACCAGGTAAATAAGGTAAATAGTGCATATCTTCGAAAGAGCTCAAACAAAGTTAATTTCCCTCTATTCAAACTGACACACATGCCACAGTCTGAAAAGAGGTGTAAGAGAATAAATTCCACTTGAAGTGAATATTCTCAATCAGCTCTTACACCTCCTCTCAACCCCCATTTGAACTATTATATATAATATATAAGGTTGTATGCATAAAAGAGTGGAACAATTCTCACGGAGCAATTCGAGGAAATTCAATAAATTACATAAATTGCATTAGGAGGGAAAATGAGAGGAAAGTTTGTGTAGTGTTTGAACTTTTGGAATTTGCTAATTTTCCCTCATTCTCACACTGTAAAACTGTCAATTTCAATGAAGACCAACTTTTTACACCCAAACCACCATTAATGGTTATATCACGCATCACTTCACTTTATTTCTTTCAATCCGATATTCTTTTAACCGCATTTTATATTAAGTCTGCGGGGAAATGAAGTTTTAGTGCTGAAGAATAGCTAATACTGCGGACACTTAATCGGAAAACAATGAAGTTCGTGTTGAATTTTCATTAATAATACTTTGTGAAATTTCGTGGGGAAACTTCTGTGAATTTCTAGCTGAATCAATATTAATTTTGAAAAGAAAACATTGTAAAATTCTCACCCAAGAGACAAAGTATTCAGAAAGGATTGCTCTTAAATTCCTGCACAAAAATATTTTATTTCTATTAGAAGCTTAAGAAAATTTGTCAGTTTATTAGCAGAAACTATGACTTGAAAAGATCCTAAAATCCAAAA
The DNA here is from genome assembly GCA_918844115.2 of Phlebotomus perniciosus. NCBI lineage: Eukaryota > Metazoa > Arthropoda > Insecta > Diptera > Psychodidae > Phlebotomus > Phlebotomus perniciosus. Next base: position 20,081 of record CAKKOB020000144.1, on the reverse strand, counting down.
AACATATTGCTTTTCATATACCTAATGTTACGTTTAATTTTATTAAACCTAATTAACCATAACATTTGCGTTCAACATGACCGTACTTTGACTATCTCACTTTTAGAAACGTTCTGTCTTTTATATATTTTCAAAATTAATTTGTCTGAAGTCTGAATGAGAGAAATATGAACCGTGATAAAACATATAAGTTACGCAACATTTTCCCCTAATGGATCTCAACGATATACCAATTTTGTTGTGTATCCAATTAAAACGATTGATTTCCATGTGTTGAGAGTGTATGGAAGTGTATATGTACAATAATTTCATTATGGAATGCAAAGAGAAACTAATTAAAATGAAATGTTTTTAATATGCATCACTCCTGATGTGAATCATCGTGAAATAGCAATACCAAGAGCGAAATTTCATCAATGGTGGCAATTTCCGGTGAAAATGAAAAAAAAACTGATAGATGAAGCAATAATTGAAAAATGACTGAAGCTTTTTTGCTGAAAGAAGGACAAAATGCGGAACACTATACATTATTTTGACTTTTTACCGCATTTTAATGAGACCGCATTTAAATTGAATTTTATGTCCAGCACATTAAATTGCGATAACTTTACATTTTTTTTTCGCGCTCACAACACATCAAGGGGGAAGTGAGTGAAAAGCTGAAAAATGAAAAATAAATTCACTGTACTTCCTATTAAACGTTTTCCTTCATTCATGTAGTTTTTCTTTTTTTTTCTCTCGTAGATCCTCTTTAGCCGTAATGTGTGTATCTCAGAATGTGGATAAATGAGGAAAACGAGCACTAGTATTTTCCCTTAAAAGAGAGTCCATAACAAAAATTCAACTGAATAGAGAGCAACCGAAACTGAGTTCGGGTGAAAGGAAACGCTCTGAACGAGAATAGTTGAAATCCTTTGTATTTTGTAGATCCGGGGCGGCTAACTTCCGCTTTTATTATATGGTACAAAAAACCCACCCCCTCCCCTTCGACCACCCCTATTACGTTAAACATGTGCGGGCGCCAATTATGTCTTTTTCAAGGCTCCACCAGGCGTTTCACCATTTTTTTATTTAATGAATTTCCTTAACAATGAGACGCACAATGGAGAGAGGAAAAATCTCACTCTTATTAATTTAAAATGCATTTGATGAGTAAATGGCGGTGAAAAGGGAAAAAAACACGATATATACTTTGAGGTGAAAACCATCTGTTGGTTATTCTCTGCAATATAATTATTATAAGGAGAAATTTTTTTCCTCACTTTCTAATTTGCAGATACGCCTCAGTGATTTACAGCAACTGTGCCGAGCAATTTTGGGTGGAAAAAGTGTTTCCCTGCCATCTGGATCCTGGCCCAATGAGGCATCCAAGCGTCTGGCTGTGCTGTGCCTAAGCACAATTGGTCTTCTATTTGTCCGTCTCCAAATAATGGGATCCCAATTGCCAGTTTTTACCAGGTGAGTGCTTTTTCTAGCTATTCTTTTCCTCTTCAATGCTCCTTCTCATTGTCTTTCACATAGAGGAGAGCGGGGAATTTTGAATTTTTCTTCATGGCAGTTTGCCAGAGAGACAGTGGATACCATATGAAAATATATTTAGCCATTAGAATACCCTTGGATATTGGAAAACGGTCCATACACTTTGTATGTGATCTCTTCTTTCGAATACGAGAAAACATGTTACTTATTCTTTGAAATTAACCCCGTCAGAAACTTCCCCGCTCTCCACTATTAAATTTATTATTGTCGGAAGAAAATAAAACTACCCATTTAGATGATAAGAGTGTGGGTTAGTTTTTGGTGAGAAAAATTACCCTCCAACATCTCGACCCATAAATATATGCATATACATGCGAGTGTGCCGGAAATCGATATATTCATCTAACTGTCGGACTCTCTTGAATGTGGAAAAAAGTGATAATATTTTATCATTGTGTGTAACATAAATTTCATTCTGCACGCATCAACTTGATGATTCCCACCTCCTTGACGTGCGTTATATCTCGAGTTTGCACACAAGAAAACACACATAACACTCCACAGCACAATAAAGGTATGTAGTGGGGGTGGATCAACCGAGACGTCTCTTTAAAGATTCCGTGATGCATGACACGATGATTGATTATTAATAATCCCCAACCTCTGTATCACATGACAGTTCCTGTTGACGGCAGGAAATTTGACATGCATCACAATAATCACTTTATGCACTCTGTTAAATCCTTTAAAAACACAATCCACCCCCAACCGTATTAATTCGTAATGCGGATTTAACACACCGCTTCACTAATTCCTTTCAGCAATGGACCCCGCAGTGCTTGAACTGGGGTGTTTGTAATTTAAAGACATTTTAAGGTGCTAAACTAACAGCGTTTCCATCCCATGTTTATAAATTAAAGTCTTTAATTTACTTATATCTTAACTCGATAACGTCGAAACTCACATTGAAAGTCCAATTTGGAAACACCAATCAATTACCATCTTCATTACTTAGTCACTGAGACAACGGTCTCAATCTCTTAGCAACTCGATTAAGATTGTATTGAACCCAAAGATATAATATTTGATCGAATCGTCTTGAGATGGGCGAAGAACTCACTTTCGAAGTGGTTTCGTGATTAAATCCCCGAATGAGATTCAAACAATCAAGAGTTACCCCAGATAATTGGATTACACTATTTTTCCAAAAAAAAGGTAATTCACATAAATTGAAAAGATATAAGAGAGAGGTATAACTGGTTGGCTGCAAAATTAATTAAAAGTTTTCAGCTAACACCCCCAAAATCCTTTTTCCATGCTGAATTTATTTCATTGCAAGCGAGATGGGAGATAAGCTTTCATCATGCCACAGAGTTAAAAACACTATTTAGGGGAAAGGTGGGCAGTAGGGATCAATAGAAGAGTTTCTGGGGGTTTCCGAAAATATCGTTGAGCGAGAAGCGCTTATTAAAAGAGTTTTGAAAGACCTTGATGGTTATTGTTGAGCACGAAGCG